>PVLC010006246.1:0-70616 GCA_004027655.1 Graphiurus murinus | reverse complement strand
TCCTCCGGTCTCAGCCTCCCGAATGCTGGGATTACAAGCGTGCGCCACCACTCCCGGCTTGTTTCTGTTTTTTTTTCTTTTTCTTTTTTTCGGTACTGGGGATTGAACCCAAGGGCATTCTACCTCCGAGCTACACCCCCAGCCCTATTTTTTATTCTTTATTTTGAAACAGGGTCTCACTAAGTTGCAGAGGGCCTCACTAAGTAGCTAAGGCTGGCTGCAAACCCAGATCCTCTGGTCTCAGCCTCCCAAATACTGGGATTACAAGTGTGCGCCACCACGCCTGGCTGGATTATGATATTTCTGACATTTCACATTTTATTGCTCTCTTAAAAGCTTTTAAAAAAGTTTTGTTGGCAAGAGAACTTTTTACCACTTTTAAAATGTATATATAAATTTAATCCATTTCTATGACTAATTTTGATAATTTGTTGACTATAAAGACAAGAGTTAGAAGGAAACAAACCAACATCAGCTCTACTATATGAGTTTTATCCTCCCAATTTCTATTATAGGATGCTTATAAACTAGTCTTAGGCTAGCAACCATTAGCATCTGAGGTAATGAATATAGTCTCAGTTTAGCTTCATGAAATGGCATGAGGTATTCCCCCCTCCCCCACCCCTCCACACACACACAGCAAGGCATTACATTATATTCTATGGTCTATCCAGGGAATAGAGAAAACCATGCCAAATAACTCCTCAGGAAAAAAAAAATGAATATATGCTTTTACCTTCCTCTTTTCTTCTCTTTGCTTCTTCCTCATTTCTTTCTTTGGCTTTCAATGCTTCATCAGCTTTTGCTGTAATGAAAACAATGAAATTTCTGCATTTATTTTATGCCCATACTGTTAGTGACAATACTGGGGAAAGGAAGTGGAATTCATTACTTAATTCTGTGAAGTGGTCACAGAAAAGAAACATCTGAAATACACTATTTAGATTCTTCATTCAGAATAAATGCCCACAACATTTATTTAGAACTTCTGAAGCTTTGTTCAATATGATTTCTGTACAAAAAAACCCAAAAAACAAAAACCCAAAAAACAAATTTAAGCAACATAAGTTTAAATGATGACATATGAACTGAGAAAAATATTTGTTCATTAAAAGTCATCTGATTTGTCAGTGTACCTTTGGAGGAAAATTCTTAAGCTACAATTCACATTTTAAATATAAGAAGCTTGCACTATCTATGGAACAGTACCAAATTAGGTAGCATATTCTTTTTTTTTTTATTGCACATCATAGTAGTAGTTCTTTATTCATGTTATGACAGCATTTGGTAAAAAGAATCTTTTTCCCTCTAGAAACCTCTTCCCTTATTACTTAATTATCTACTAGTTGCTCAACTGCAGGGGTTTTCAAACACTTTACTACAGATGTTAAAGAAGATTAAAAATATACAGCACAGTAACAAGGGACTATCAATATACTCTGTAAATTAATTAAATTTCTGTTCTAGCACATCATTTATTCCGAAGCATTAACGTCTCAAAGGAGCGATTCTCCTTTATTGCCGTCTCTCTGCCTGATGAGTGAACTAAGTGAAAATAAGTCTCTAATAGCATTATACTTGATGAAATATTAAGTTAAAAAAGTATTGCCTTGTCAGAAGAATCAAACTGTGCCAGCATTAAACTTTGGATAAGGCTTTATCATAATGATAACGGCAACGTAAACCGTGATTTAAAAAATAAACAGACTTACTCTTCAGTTTTTTGCTGCACACAGCTTTTCTATACAAGATCAACACATTCTTTAGAAGTGTAAAAACTGGCCTCCAAGAGGAATTTTTAAAAATCTCATACAAAACTGTTTTTCTTCAAAGTCTGGTTTTTTTCACCATCAATATTGACACTTTTCTTAAAGTATGAAACTCATATAATGGTGTTATTAAGTGATATATCCAATTACACAGACATCTGTTTCCATTTGCAAGCTTTTATACATACTTAGACTGCATTTAAAGTCATGAAATATTAAAACTTTTATGCCACTTTGTATCATTGCAAGAATCTATTAAATTAGATAATAAAAACAAACCACCAGTAACTGTAAAGACTTTTACTTCATTTACACTTTATTCTCCCTGGTAGAAGGACAAGGATAATAGAAATTCCATTTAAATTCAATTTTGGTTATATGTGTAATTGTAGATATACCCCTTGAGTCATGTAAAATGCTCGGCTTATGTTTCTTTCAAATTATCCCGCTCAGATTCACATTCTGCTCCTTACAACCATCTTCAATATGTATTAGCAAAGCTCATTAGACTGAAATTTAATAATGCAAACATCAGGTGGATTTCAAGAACCTCCATTAACAACGTAAGATGGATTGCTTATATATAGCTCTTGGCCAACTGGGCACAATTTAAATTCAATAAACTAGCCTGCCTACATCTGATTTATTTATTTCACTATGCTGGTTTGTTCTTTCTCGCTGATTTGTTGTTATACATGGACAATTCATTGGAATATTGTTTTATATGTTTTTTAAAAAAAACTGCAAATGGCTCTGGTGCTGTAGTTAAATATTTTATGTAATTCGGCTTCGTACTGTCAATCAAGACTCCCAACTATATGTGTGTATGTGGCCCCGGGTGTATAAAAAAATCTTTTGAGTTATGTTGAAATAACATAGATAACAATCTTAAAAGCACACATTTGAAACTTTCATCAATAATCAACATGTCCTCCACAAAGAATTGGGATGAATTCACTTGAAGAGAATGTTTATTCAAATTAAATCATTAGGATAAACTCTTTACTGATTATTAAAGGGCCCTGGAAGAAACATTCTTTTTTGCTTTCTAACTGTTTTATGATATTATGTTTTAAATGTGAATAGAGGCAGAACTTATGGCCACTCATACATAATTTAAATTATCCTAAAAACTTCAGTGTTATCTAAACGGATGAAGAAGCTGAATCTTATTAGATATACCACAAAGCTGACCCCATTCGGCATAACTACTAAGTGGTAACACCTACTCTTATGATTCACCATCCTCTTTAGACTTTGTAGTAGGATCTATTATAAAGCATATAATTTACCAAATTCCTTGCATTTTCTATTAACCTTGTACACACCTTCCATACTCTGGTCCCCCATTTTTACAGACCAACAATTCCCTCCAGGCTTTGCTTCTGGCACTACCCGATCTGGATGCTGTATTCTGAATGTCACTGCCAAAAATACATGCTGAAATTTAGTCCCCACAGTGAGGTTTTAAGAGACAGGGACCAGGCAGGACATCTGAGATGTGATTAGGTCAAGGGCTACCCTCATGACTACATTAATCTATTAATGAATTAGTGGATTAATAGGTTAACAGGTTATCTTACGAATTGGTCTCTGTCTCTTGTATGTTCCCCTCTTGCTATGAGATGTCCTATGCTACCTTAGAATGGGGCTGGGTGTTCCCATCAGCAAGAAGGCTCTCACCAAATGAGGCCCCTGGGCCTTGTACCTCTCAGAAGCAGGAGCTAAATAAACCTTTTTTCTTAATAAATTACCCAGTCTTTGGTATTCACTTATGTTAACATTAAAATGACTAAAAAACAGGGCCAAGACAACCATTTCAATCCTATGCGTATAAACACTCAAATTTCCTATATCCCTTTGTTGTTTTGCCAACCTGTTACCCACATATCTAATCATTTTCTTTCTGTATTTCATGCAAAGGCTCTCTACAAAACAGTGTATAAATGCTACTGACTCTACCAAAAGTCCATGATTTAGAAATTAACACAGGTCCTTTCACATTGTACCACCTCAAGTCAGCATCCACAGTGGGTATCTCTTCTCAGTTCCTACCATGTACTGTGGTCTCTCCACTACGAATGCCAGGCATTTCACACCAGCTCCCCTGATTCCTTCAGACTTTTATGTTCATCAATTCTTCTTTGTTGCCTTGTTTCATAAGGTAAACCCATGCACTTGTACTTTAAAACCAATTCCCTTCCATGACCTTGATTCTCAGCTTTCTTTGGTTCAAATGCTCTCTTCTCTCTGTCAGACTATGCATATATTCAAGCCTCACAGATCTTCTTCCAACTCAGCTTTTGTCTTCTCTTTCTCCCCTTAGCTTTTGCTCCCACACCATCTGCCATGGTCCCTAAGAACTCTATAATGGCCAGGTCTAATGGTTATTTCAGTTTGACCTTGTTACAGTCTCTCTGTTTTTAAAAAGTTAAGTGACTACATCTTTCTCAGAGTGCTCCTAATTCTGACAGTTCTTTGTCAACCTCTTGGTTGCCATCTCCTTCACCCACCTCTTACTTCTTAGTGTTCCATTCTTGGGGAGTACATAGAAGGTCTGAATTATACCCCATATGCCTCTCATAGCTGTACCTATCTATAGCCTTGCTCCTGAGCATTAGAACTATTTTTTTTCCCAATTACTTATTGGATCTCTCCACATAGATATTTTAGGACAGGGTCTCTGGTTGAGTTTAGAATCTTTCCTATAAGCCTGATTCTCATCCTTTAGCATTTCCTGTTTTCAACAGCCACCTAGCCTCTCAGTTGGAACCTCTGTGACATCTTCCCTTGACTCTGTCCCAGGCACTACATCTCACCAACTGGCAGGCCCACCAGATTCTACTGCAGAGGTCTCCGGAAGCCCTTTCCTCCTTTCTGTTCTCACATTATCAATACTCACATTCAGGCGCTTGCCTCTTCACTTTGAGCAAGAAAGGTCCTCTTATTTGGTCTCTGCACTTCTAGTACTATTCCCTTCAATGGACTCCCCAAATTACTACCAGGGCAAGTAATCATTTTGTATTCCCAGAAGTAAGCACAGTTTCTACAACACAGAAAGGCTAAAAAATGATTAAATGAATGAATGTACTTTTCTAAAACAAAAATTTGACCATGCCACCATCTGCTACAAAAACCTCTGGGTTCATCATGTTTCACACAAATGCACACAAGTATGTGTATATGAACATATATTTACATATAAGTCAGACAGACAAGTCCCAGCCAGCCCTTAGCACATCATCTAAAGCCCTTCTGTCTAAGCTCAGTGCAAGTTTCTGGGCAGTGCTGCCTTCTATTCATAGGGCCACACCTTTGCTCTTGTTATGGTACCAAATTCTTTCTTTCTTGCAGGGAAATTCTTGCAGAGAGTTATGGTGATTGATAGCCTTTTGTGCCCTTCTGGCAAGGACCTCCTTGCTGTGTCATCCCATGGCAGGAGTCAGACAGGGCAAGAGAGTGAGAGGGTGAGGAGGGAGGTGCCAAGCTCATTCTCTTCGGAGTCCATTCCCAGGATGACTGATCTGCTCCCCTAACAAAGGCATTACTTGAGCATGAGGTCAGAGCCCTCCTAACCCCAATGCGAAGTTATCAACCTGAAATTCGTTTTTTAAATGCTCCTAAATAATTTCTGGGCTAAAAAAGAAATATAAGTAGAAATTATTATCTAATGTAAATTCAAATAACGTAGATTGACATAATTATAAAAGAAACAGAAACTATAAATTAACCAAATGTAAAACACCTCTAAAGGGTTTGATCAAGAAAAAGAAAAGATATTATCCAGAAGAATAAAATATACAAGCCTTTGGAAAGTCTAAGCAATAGGGGAAAAAAAAAAAAAACTCCAGAAGACCCTAATAAACGACCAATAAAATAGGTAAGGTGATATCACTAGAGATTCAGATGGAATATTTATTTATTTACTTATTTATTTATTATTTGGAACTGGGGATTGAACCCAGGGGCATTCTACCTCTGAGTAGCCCTATTTTTTATTCTTTATTTTTGAAACAGGGTCTCACTAAGTTGCAAAGGGCCTCACTCAGTACCTGAGGCTGGCCGAGAACCTGAGATCCTATGGTCTCAGCCTCCCAAGTACTGGGTTTACAAGCATGTACCACCATGCCTGGCTCAGAAGGGATTTTAAAAAGCAAATGCACATATATACAAACATAGACATCACATGTCTATACACTGGAAAATCTAGAGGAGATAATAATTTTGAGAAAATAACAAGAAGAAGACCTGAAAAGTTAAGAAGATAAATTTCTAGGCAAAATGGTTCCAGGCTGGACAGTTTTATGGTAGAAATTATATTTTCAAGAAACATAGATGGCCTTCTTATAAAAAATGTGCTTAGAGCCAAGCGTGAAAAAAAAAAAAAAAAATATATATATATATATATATATTTGGTACTAGAGATTGAACCCAGGGATTGAAACTCCAAGCTACACCTCCAGACCTATTTTTTATTATTTATTTTGAAACAGTGTTTCACTAAGTTGAGGAGGGTCTAACTAAGTAGCTGAGGCTAGCTGTAAGCCTGCCATCCTTCTGTCTTAGCCTCCCAAGAATTGGGATTACAAGTGTGTGTCACCATGCCTGGCTTTTCAATATCATACTTTCCCTTAAAACACTTACAAAAAAATAAAAAGGCTAATAATACAAAGTTAATAATAGAGCAAAAAAAAATCTCTCATCATCCGGCAATAGGTTGTACACTGGTGAAGCAGGTTTGGAAGCCACTGATCTATTACCAAAATAAAAAATACATATACCATTTATCCAGAAATTTCACTACTATGAACCTATTCAACAGAAATAAGTGCACATATGTTTGAAAAAATATATATAGCACTTTTTGTATGATAAAAAAGATGAAAACAATCTGAACTCAAATATATGGGCACATATGTAAGTACACTGAAAGAAGGCAGGAAGAGTATGTGGAAAAATTCTGACTTACTTGCCTGACTAGAATGTGGCAGAGCAAGGCCTCTATATAACTCCAAGAGTTGTATTCTTTCCACTTCATTATATTATCTTCATTTAAAAATACACAGGCATTCCAGTAATCCATCTACAAAGTTAAGGAAATTATACTTTCAAGATATTGAAGAAGTTTGCTGGGTATGGTGGCACATGCCTATAATCCTAGTACTTGGTAGGCTTAAAGGTGGTTAAAGGCCAGCCACAGCAACTTAGCAAGACCCTGTTTCAAAATAAAAAATAAAAGGGTTGGGGGTGTAGCTTGGAGGTAGAATGTCCCTGAGTTCAATCCCCAGTATAAAGAAAAAAAAAATGAAGAAGTTTTGTGATATTCTAATATAAATTGTGGAGCCCAGCAATAAGTCTAATGAATTGTAAATAAAAAATCTAACAAAATGTACTTTTTCTTATTTTAGCTTATTATAATTGTTAATGCTTTTCATATTAACACCAAGAAAATAACCAAGCCATTAAGCACTTCCCAGGCACTGTCAAACTTTAAGCAATGACTGTAAAAGAGGATGACTTATAGTCACCACACTAGTAATATATGCAGTACTGCCCATCCCATCCTTTCACATGTGTACAGATTTTATTCAATTAGTCATCAAAATACACTTGAGAAACTTTTCTGATATTTTATTCTTTCCTACTAAATGCTGTCATGTGTTTTTAAATTTCAGTATAAGAGATAGAATACCAACTAATAGTGGAGTGTCATTCTCAAGGAATTCTAAGGATGACTATTTTAGCTATATCAGCTATTACTATGCAGATTTTACTGATGAACACATGAAGGGCCCAAAAAGTTAAGTAATTTGCCAAAGGCCAGACTGACCAAAATAAAGAGCCTGCGAATTTCAGTTTAAGGTTCTTTTTAGCCCATTTCTTAGGTATTTATTAACATGGAATCAAACAGTAAGCAAAACTACACCCATGTTACTGGTAAGTGAGAAATTTTATCTGACTTTATTCAAAATCACACAGAAAATTTGAAGATGCTTCTTATTTTATAACTACCATTAATATGTGCTTATTCATTTAACATATTTAAGATGGCATTAGAAAGAAAGAAATTTATCTAGAGTCTCCTAAAAGTATTATGCTGGATCCCATGAGTATTTGGATCTGGTTAAACATTCAGTAATATTGAGACTCTCTTCCCCATTTTTCAAAATACAGTAACTCATTTAAAGTAGTAGAGGGATTAGCGATTCTACTCAGTGTAATCCTGATTCTAAAGTATGTTACCATGCTTCGATGATTCCTGTGTCTCTAAAAAGCACCACTAGAGTGAGTAAGAAAGTGCTTGAATAAAGATTGTTAGTTTGCATGCTACCACCTGTTCATGGCAGAGGTAACTAGGAAAGGCAGAAATGTGATATTTACATTGAGGATTTCATTTCCTTTCAAGTTTCATGTTAAGGGTTAAGGTAGTTTTAATTTTAACTGAGGTGAATGTGCAATCTCAGCTCAGCCCTGTCAGGATTTCTTTCTAGGTATTAATGGAAGGTATTAATTTCTAGGTATTAATAGCTACTATTTCTGTATATTTAAAAGACTACATAATTATGGTCACAATATCAGCCCCACCCCCCAGTAACATAAGGAAATACTAAATAAATTTTCTATATATCTATCAGCCCAACTGATGTTGAAAAATTGTGAAATTGGAACATGACTACAAAATGAAGAAACAAATGAAGTGAGAGAAACTACAAAACAATATGATGCCTTTAATTCTTTTCTATTTTTTTTATTTTTTAGCACCAATATGAGAATATAAATATTTGGAACACACTGAATGATTTGGGATTGTTTGCTTTTACATTGAATTCCCTGTTGTGTGGGTTGTACTGGCTCTCAAAAGAAAAGCTCCTTTCTCTACTGCTTTGTTTAGTGTCATATCTTCTGGATTTCCTTAGTTCTATGCCCCCAGTAGACTTTAAAGATTGCCCAAACCCACAAGGCTTTACTCCATGTGCCCTTCTTTTTCTTCTGCTATGTCATTCATTAGAAAAGCCTTGATAGTCTATTTCACTGCGGAGTGACACACCGGCATGCCCACAGATAACGCTGGTCTCATGCAGCTGCATGCTATATATGCTAATGCTCCTACTCAAACAGGAGTTCCTGTCCCCAACTCTTCTGCTGGAACCCTTGAGCATCCCAGAGTGAAGGAGAGACTCAGATACAGTTACAATAACACACATTGTGGACAGCTGATGGTCTTGGTTTTGTTTTGTTAAATATGTGAAGTCCTATATAGCCTTCTGACAGCTTATGTATCTGTTCTCCAGTTCTGTTGACCAACATTCAATTCTGTAAAAGGAATAAACTGTTTAGCCACAGTAAATATGTAGCCACTTACTAAAATCTAAGAACAAAAGTTAAAAAATTGAAAATAATCTATTAATAAAAATATGGATATACGACTGTGATGTTTAGTCTCTTCATAAGAAAACAGTATAAGATTTTTACTGAATGCTGATATGAAAAATAAAAATACCTTCATTATTCTGTGCTCCTTTTACTTATTACACATCCATCCCCTTGGTGTCAGTTTGAAGTCAGCTGACCCTCATCGTTGGCAACTCATCCCAAGAAAGATGTTTCATCAGTTCAGAAAAACTCTGAGGTTGAAGTTATGGAATTATTGCCTTTGAAAGGAATCATATCCTAGAATTTGATGAGTGATCTGTAATGCTTATTCCTTTCAGTAATTCCAAATACCCTATCAATAAATATTTTTTAAATAAGTAATTGAAGTTACATAAGAAGTCAGAGTTCAAGAATGAGATGCAGGGAGACAGCCAAAATGGTGTCTGAGTGAAACACATCGCCCTAGGCACTGAGAGCTCGACTATCAAATCTGCCAAAAAAGCAGCTTCTTAACGGAAGAAGAAAAAAAAAAAAGCAAAATTTGAAATACAAACAAAGAGACTGGGGTCGTAAGAGAGCCGACCAGGGAGAGCAAAAGAGTCTGGCCGCAAGGCGGCCGGGGCCAGGCTGTAAGAGCCACGGCAGCCAGCCAGACGCCGGGGTCTGCTAACACCACTGCAGATCCAGCGACAAGACATGGAGGAAGCGACTCCAGAACTCCACACCCTCCCCAGGCGGCGGATCCCTCACCTTCCACAGCGACCTGAATGCGTGGACCAGCGTAAGCCCCCGTGGGACCAACCCTGCTCGCCTCTCTCGCCAGAGCCAGAACAGTGAGCAACTGCACTGTGGAGCTTGAATTAAAACGGCCACAAATGCAGCTTCTTGACAGAAGGAAAGAGGAACAAAGCGGCAGAAGAGAGAACAAGGCAATGAGAGCAGCTGAACAGAACCCAGGGAGAACAAGGGAGCCAACCCGCGCTACGAACCGCGGCTGCCATTTTGTGAGCCTCCATTTTCCCAGCCAGGATTCTGCCAACTACTCAGAGCTTCATCGACCTCCTGTGCCCCCAGCGACCAGAGGTGGAATAAGCAACTACGGAACTCCACACCATAATCAGGCAGCATATCCCTGCAGGACTGACAACAATCAAGAAGACCTGGGACAACCATCTTAAGCCAGCGGTAGAGGTCACCCAGCTCACCCCTCCCACCAGAGCCAGAGCAGCAGGGATCTGTAAGTTGGATTGCACCTCCTGGGTGCGGGGGCCCCTATACAAAGGACAGACTCAGTCACCCGCCCTTCTAGCAATTAGATAGGAACAGAAGTACAGGAAGAACCCAGTGCACATAGGGCATCTGAAAACGCCCGGCATTTAGACTGCACTCCTGCCACCAGCAAAGGTGGGATGAGAGACGCAGACAGGCCCTGTTGAGACCTCAGAGACACAAGCTTGCAGCGGGAGAGGCATCAGTGGAATTCCCTGCCTGCATTGACAGAACACATAGATATGCCAGAGACATACTCGAAAACTTAAGTTCTGTACTTACAAATTAGCAGGGTTTTTGTTTTTGTTTCTGGTTGTTGTTTTCTGGTTTGAGTTTTTTGTTGTTATTGTTTTTCTTTCTTTTTTTTTTGGTGTTATGTTTTATCTGTTTTTACTCTATTTTCATTTTGTTTTGCCTTGATTTATTTATGTTTGGATGATTGGTTGCTTTGTTATTTTTTGCTTAGGTTGTTGAATCCCCTCCTTATCCCTTTTACAAGCTTCCCTCCCTCTCTCCAATCTATATTCCTCTCAACACTTTTCCCCCTCTCTTTTCCTTTTCCTTTTTCTCCAGTCTCATATCAAGACCATCTCATACTACCACACTCAAAACTCTATAGTGACTACCAGAATCCCCCAACATATCTACCATCTCTAATCTTTACAATATATCACCTCAACACAACCTCCTATTCCACTGGACCATACCCTCTACTTCACTCTATACTTGAATTCATCACTGTGACTTCTCACCCAACCTTCACCACTGAACACAATCTGTCCCTGTATATACCAGCAGACACCTCTAAACCCCCACTGCAGAGATTGGATGAGAAAACCTGCAAGAATAGCAAGGATATAAATTTAAGAACAGGGGAACCGTTGGAAGGAAAAATAGCAAAGAAACAATGAGCCACCACAACCCGTCAATAACAGATCTCACCAACCCAGAATGGGAGAGATTACCAGAAGAGCAATCAAATCTTTAATACTAGAAACAATAAAGGATTTTCTGAAAAAAATGTAGAGAGAGCTGGAAAGAAATAAAGGAACAAATAAACAAAGAATGCAACGACCTAAAAAGGAACCAAAGAGAAGCACTGAAGGAAGGGAAAGACGAAATAACTGAAATGAAGGCATCAATACAAACTATAAACAGCAGATTAGATCATATGGAAAATAGAATATCACTCTTAGAAGATGACCATTCCAAAAATGAATCCATTGTACATAATTTAGAAAAAAAATTCGACAGCATGAATTGCACATCGATAAGGTCTGGGCCAATTGTAAAAGACCAAACCAAAGAATAATAGGCATAGAAGAAGGATTAGAAGTTGAAACTTATGGAATAAACAATCTTTTCAAAGAAGTAAGATCAGAGAATTTTCCAAACATAGAGAAGTTGACACACAGGTACAGGAAACATACAGAACTCCCTCAAGACAAGACCAAAGAAGAGGTTCATACACCACATAATAATCAAGTTGACTAATGTAGAGGCTAAGCAGAGAATTCTTTTTTTTTTTTTTTAACTTTTGTTTTTTTAAAATTATTCAGCACGGATTTTTTTTATACATTTCTTGAGTACAACAGGGTTACATATACATTTACGACATATCAATCATTGTCAGAGCACAATTAGCACCACTTCTTCGTTTTTCACATATAGCCCATATTCCTAACATAGCTTGGTCAAGCAAACTTCCTAAAGTCATAAAACTATAAACCTTTAGAGTCATATATTTACTTTCTAAAAAGTAGGAGGGTCTTTCATCTCGCATCCTAGGAGCAATCTCCAGACTTCGAGATGACAAAGTAGCCATAGCAGAAGAATCATGAGTATAATTACTCATATATGCAGATAGCAACAGCCAGGAGGGAAGGGGCCCAGCTGGGCTCCCACAACTCCCCTGTTTTTATTTTAAAACGCACGAAGCCTGTCTTAGGTTGTTTCCTACCAGGTGCATAATCTTACCCATCATGGGGTCTCGAGGACTCATTCAACGAGCCCCTAAGCAGAGAATTCTAAAGGCAACAAAAGTAAAAGGCCAAGTGACATTTAGAGGCCGACCAATCAGAATCATTCCAGACCTCCCAAATCAAGTCATGAAATCCAGGAGGGGCTTGAGCAACATATTCCAAACTCTGAAAGAAAATAACTTGCAGCCAAGATTCTCCTACCCAGCAAAACTCTCTCTCAAAATTGTCGGGGATATAAAAACCTTCCATGACAAACAGAAACTGAAAGAATTTATGTCTTCCAAACCAGCACTGGAGAAAATACTCAAAGAGATTAACTACAAAGAAGAACCAACAAGTAAACGTCAGAACCAGAGAAACAATAATTTCCAGGAAACAAACAACTAAGCAAAGAAGAATAAAAACCACCAAAAACAGAAGTCAAAACTCAAAATGTTAGGAATTAAAAATTATCTCTCAAGAATCACATTGAATATAAATAGTCTCAACTCCCCAATAAAAAGGCACAAAGTGGCAAAATGGATCAAAACCCAGAACCCATCTATATGCTGCATGCAAGAAACACACCTTACAAGCAAAGATTTCCATAAACTAAAGGTGAAGGGCTAGAGTAAGGTAATCCATGCCAATGGAACACGAAGACAAGCAGGAGTAGCAACCATGATATCAGATAAATTAGACTTCAAGCCTAAACATATCAAAAGAGACAAAGCAGGTCATTTTTTACTAGTAAAAGGAACAATCCAGCAAGAGGAAATAACAATTATCAACATCTATGCCCCAAACATAGGTACAGCCACTTTCAAAAAACAAACTCTGAATGATATAAAGACACACAGAGATCCCAATACACTAATACTGGGAGACTTCAATACTCCTCTCACATCACTGGACCGATCTTCTAAACAAAAGGTCAGTATCAGTAGAGATACCTCAGACCTAAAGAATACCATACACCAAATGGACCTGTTAGACACATTCAGACTCTTTCACCCAACTACAGCTGAATTCACATTTTTCTCAGCTGCACATGGAACCTCTTCCAAAATAGACCACATTCTGGGCCACAAAGCGAGCACTGAGAAATTAAAAAAATGTAACACAATTCCCTACATCTTTTCAGACCACAATGGAGTGAAACTAGAAATCAACTCTAAGAAGACCCAAAGTAACCATGTAAACACATGGAGACTGAACACCACATTGCTGAATGAGGATTGGGTCATAGAAGAAGTAAGGGAAGAAATTAAAAAATTCCTAGAAACCAATTAAAACGGATACAACATATCAAAACCTCTGGGACACCTTAAAGGCAGTACTAAGAGGAAAATTTATAGCACTGAGTGCCCACATAAGAAGAACAGAAAATCATCAAATAAATAACCTAATGACACAGCTCAAAGCACTTGAAAAACAAGAACAGTCCAACCAAACTAGTAGAAAATAGGAAATTATGAAAATCAGGGCAGAAATTAATGAAGTAGGAAAAAAAAAAGATCATACAGAAAATCAACAAAACCAAAAGCTGGTTTCTTCAAAAAATAAAGAGGATAAAAAAACCACTGGCCAACCTAACCAAAAGAAAGAATCAAACCAAATTACCAAAATAAGAGATGAAAAAGGTGATATTACCACTGACAGTATGGAAATACAGAGGATCATCAGAAACTATTTTGAAAAACTATACTTCAACAAAATGGAAAATAGAGAAGACACTGACACATTTCTAGACACATATAACCTCCCTAAATTGAGTCAAGAAGATATAGAAAACTTAAACCGACCAATAGCAATCAAAGAGATAGAAACAGCAATAAAGAGTTTACCATCAAACAAAAGCCCAGGGCTAGATGGTTTTCTAAGTGAATTTTATAAAACATTTATAGAAGAGCTAATCCCAATACTCCTCAAACTATTCTGGGAAATAGAATGAAACGGGACCCTCCCAAACACATTCTGTGAAGCCAACATCACGTTAATACTGAAGCCAAATAAAGATACCTGTAGAAAAGAAAACTATAGGCCTATATCATTGATGAACTTACATGCAAAACTGCTAAATAAGATACTAGCTTTGCCCTTCAAAACCGCATCAAGAAAATTATACACCATGACTAAGTCGGGTTCATCCCAGGGATGCAAGGCTGGTTCAACATATGAAAAACAATCCATGTAATTCACCACATAAAAAGAATCAAAGAAAAAAATCACATGATCATCTCAATTGTTGCTGAAAAAGCATTTAACAAGATCCAACACCCATCCATTCTAAAAGTACTTCAGAGAATCGGAATAGGAGGAACATACCTCAACATTATAAAGGCAATATACAATGGGCCCACTGCCAACATATTAAGTGGAGAAAAACTGCAAGAGTTCCCACTAAAAACAGGAACAAGACAAAGATGTCCATTATCACCTCTTCTGTTCAATATAGTACTTGAGACTCTAGCCAGAGCAATAAGGCAAGAGAAGGAAATCAAAGGGCTAAAAATAGGGAAAGAAGAACTACAACTATCCCTTTTTGCAGATGAAAAGATACTATACTTAGAAGACCCAACAAAGTCAGCCAAAAAACTGATAGAACTGATCAACAATTCAGCAAAGTGTCTGGATACAAAATCAGTCTTAAAAAATCAGAAGCTTTTCTGTATGCCAGCCATAAATCCTCTGAAAAAGAAATCCAGAAAACAATTCCACTCACAATAGCACCCTGAAAAATAAAATACTTAGGGATAAACATAACCAAGGAGGTAAAAGACCTCTATAAGGAAAACTATAAAAAGTTGAAAAAAGAAATCAATGAAGACCTTAGAAGATGGAAAGATCTACCATGCTCTTGGATAGGCAGAATAAATATCATCAAAATGGCCATCCTCCCAAAAGTGATCTACAGATTCAATGCAATAGCCATGAAATTACCAAGGTCACTCCTCACAGACACAGAAAATCAGTCCTTAAATTCATTTGGAACAATGAATTTGGCTATCATTTGGATAGCCAAAGTAGGTCTTAGCAACAAGAACCATGCAGGAGGTATCACAATACCTGACTTCAAACTCTATTACAAAGCCACAGTAATAAAAACAGCATGATATTGGCACAAAAACAGACACATAGACCAATGGAGCAGAGTAGAAGACTCAGATACAGACCCACCTGCTTACAATCAATTGATTTTTGACAAAGGAGCCAAAAATATACACTGGAAAAAAGATAGTCTCTTTAATGAATGGTGTGGCAAAACTAGTTAACCATATGCAGGAAAATGGAAATAAACCCCACTTTCTCACCCGGCACAAGAGTCAACTCAAGGTGTATCAAAGACCTAGAAGTTAGGCCAGAGACCTTGCAGCTACTTGAAGAGGGCATAGGACCAACACTTCAACACATCGGCACAGATAAAAACTTTCTCAACAAGACCCCCAAAGCACAAGCAACTCAAAGGAAGATCAATACATGGGACTGCACTAAACTGAAGAGCTTCTGTGCAGCAAAGGAAACTATCATGAACCTCAACAGAGAGCCCACAGAGTGGGAGAACATTTTTGCCAGCTACTCTTCTGATAGAGGTCTAATATCTAGGATATACAGAGAACTCAAGAAACTCACAGCTAAGAAAACAACCCAATCAAAAAAACGGGCAAAGGATCTAAATAGACACTTCACAAAAGAAGAAATACAAATGGCCAATAAATGTATGAGGAAATGTTCCACATCATTAGCAATCAGAGAGATGCAAATCAAAACTTGAGATTTCACCTAACTCCAATCATAATGGCATTCATAAAAAACACGAACAACAACAAATGCTACCAAGGGTGTGGCGAAGTGGGAACCCTAATACATTGCTGGTGGGATTGCAAATTAGTACAACCATTTTGGAAAATAGTATGGAGGATCCTCAAACGAATAGGAATGAACTAACCAAATGATCCAGCAATACCACTTCTGGGTATCTACCCAAAAGAACGGAAACCAAACTATCAGACTGACGCATGTGTATCTATGTTTATAGCTGCACAATTCACAATTGCCAAACTATGGAAGCAGCCAAGATGTCCATCGACAGATGAATGGATTACAAAACTATGGGATATGTACACAATGGAATTTTACTCAGCCATAAAGAAGAACAAAATCATGTTATTTGCCAGGAAATGGATGCAACTGGAAAACATTATGTTAAGTGAGATTAGCTAGTAACAAAGAGCAAAAAAGCATATGTTCTCCCTAATATGCGGATGCTAGGGAAAAGATGGGGCATAAGAGGATCTCCAGATGAAAAAGGAGAGACCCTCGATAAGCAAAGAAGTAGACTTAACCGAAGGGGATGGATGGGGGTTGGGGGGGTACACCCTAATGCACATGATGTACTTTCACAAATACATCAAGGTCAACCACTAAAGTGAACTTGAGAAGGAGGGAGGGCGAGGGAGCGGGGTGGGAATTGGGGAAGGGGTTAAATGAGAAATGTGTGCATATATGCCTTTATCAGGTTGTACCTAACAAAGATGTATGTTTACAATGTACCAATTATTATTATTATCATTATTATTATTATTCGTACATTGTAAGCAGACATCTTTGTTAGGTACAAATTGAAAACAACATATGTGCCCACATTTCTCATTTGACCCCTTCCCCCAATTCCTACCCCGCTCTCTCGCCCTCCCTCCCTCTCAAGTTCAATTTAGTGAGTAACCTTGATGTACATTAGGGTGTCCCCCCCCCCCCCCCCCCCCGTCAATCCCTTTCGGTTAAATCAACTTCTTTATCGAGGGTCTCTCCTTTTCCATCTGAAGACCCTCTTATGCCCCATCTTCTCCCTAGCATCCGCATATTAGGGAGAACATATGCTTCCTTATTCTTTGTGACTGGCTAATCTCACTTAACATAAACCAATTATTATAAAAAAAAAAAAAAGAATGAGATGCAATGGTTTTCCCTGTCAAAAAAGCTAGGCCATATTTTCTCCTAATTTTTACTTTATTCTCTCATTAAGATGGGTGTTTTGTTTTCATTAAAAATAGAATAACATATTTTTACTTATAGCATTTGTTTTCATGGTTTCAATTACTGAAAGGAATTGAAAATTTAAGCAGGTCTCTGTGCTAAGTACTTACAAATACAGCTATTTTGTACAAGCCACCAAAAGTTTCAGAGAGGCTTAATAACTCACCTAAGACTACCTAACTAAAAAATTAGTAGTCTGTCAACTCTTCATTATTAAAACTTTAAAAAAACATGTGAAAGAACATACAAAACAAATCCAAATCTACTACTGCTTCTAAATTAAGGGAAATTTATTTTTTGTTAAACAACTAGTAAGTCAGAAAGATCATGAATAAAATACAATTGTAAAGTAAGTATGAAAACAAATAATTTGGGGTGAACTGCCATGTTACTAATGAATTAACATTTTGAAATTGACGATTTTCCTCACAGGAGTATGAAATGAAATATTTAAGTTCATGCCATGATTTTGGTTGCCTCAACTTGAGATATTTATAGTTTAAGTCTGAGACCAATGGCTGAATTTCAGTGCTAAAAATGCTAATACATCTGATAAAATGCACTTTCACTGCTAAGCCCACAAATTTTCCCCCAAAAGAACTTTATGTTAAGTCCTGACTTAATCTTATTAAAAGTGTGTGTGTGTGTGTGTGTTACTGAGGATTGAACCCAGGGCATTCTATCTCTGAGGTACATCCCGAGACCTACTTTATTTTTATTTTGAAACAGGGTCTCACTAGGTTGATGAGAATCTCACTAGTTGCTGAGGCTGTCCTAGAACCTGTAATGTTCCTGTCTTAGCCTTCTGAATGGTGGGATTACAGGCATATGCCACCACATGTGGGTTACAAATATGCTTTAAATGCACTTTTTTATATATTGTATTCTGACACAGGAATTGTCTCATAGCTCTACTAACTGGAATCTTACTATGATAAAAAATACCACAAATAAATCAAAATTAGTAATGCATGCTTTGTCAGATGGCATGTAGCACCCTAGACTTGTTACCTGGCTTTGTAGTAATCTCTGAGATTTCTACTCCCCAGGTCTGTGAAAACTAGGTCCTAAAGAAACTACTGCATTTATTCTCCTGGGTGAACTAGAAACTGAACCAACATGCAACCTTTCAATTGCTTACTGATGAAGAGGCATGTTCTGTTCATTAGAACATCAGCACTTGCAGGTTAAGGTACAAGAGGTAAGGAAAGAAAAATGATATCTCATAAAAGCCACAGTCATGATCTGTGCAACTGAATGCAGTCCTGAACAAAACAACTGAATACAAACAAGTTGAAGATCATGGAAACAATGAAGCTAGAATTTTCCTGGATTAGAAATAACTAAGACATATATTAAAAAAACAAAAACAACAACAACAGAAAACCTGGAAATGAAGCGCTTCAGCCTCTACTCCACAAACTGGTTCTCTTTCCCAGAACTGACTCTCCCAAATTCTGGAAAATCTATATAATTGCTCTGTGCATTGATAATGATAACTTAGGACAGTTTCCAGCTTATCTGTCAATCAGCTAATGAGGACTCCAATCAACCTAAGGACCCTAAAGTTGACCAGACCACCAGGAAGCGCCTCAGGACTACTGGACTGAGATCATCCACCCTAGAGTCAACCGGACTACTCGACCACCATAAACTGCCTAGGGGACTGCTGGACTGAGATCATCCTCACTCACTCTTCTCGCCCACCCCTCACGAAAGTCCCCTATAAAAAGAGAGCCCTGAACGCCCCAAAATGCCCTTTCTCATCTTGAGATGGCCCGCATTCTCTCTTGAATGTGTATTTCTTCCTTTTTTCCCTTTTCCCCAAATAAACCTCTGTCCATGTCTCTGAAAAAAAAAATTTTTTTTCAAAAGCATTTCTTTCTATTATAGGCAAATTTTTTACTGTTAGTGTGATTCATTAAAAAAAAAAAAAACACTAATGAATACAAACAGGTTTTCAGCATCCTTTAAGTTGTTTTGATAAAAAAAAGATGTTTTGATAATAAAAAGTGGACACACACATATTTTTCCCCCCAATGGTACTAGGGATTGAACCCAGGGGTATTCTACCTTTGAGCTATACCCCTAACCCTATCTAATTTTTAAATTTTGAAATAGGGTCTCACTAAGTTGTGGAGGGCCTCACTAAGTTGCTGAGGCTGGTCTTAAACCTGTGATCCTTCTGTCTTAGCCTCCTAAGTACTGGAATTACAAGCATGTGCCACCACGCCTGGCTCATATTTTTATAGACAATAAAAAATAAATATATCAAAGAGAAGAAATTAAAATATTCAGGAAATGGAAATACTCTTTCAAAGTTTCTCATTTCAATTCCATATGATAGAGTTTAAACATGAAAAAACCGATACAGTATCAATCAATTCTGTGTTTATTTATTCATTTTTGCGCCAGGGACTGAACCCAAGGACATTCTACCCCCAGCCCTTTTCATTTTTTAAAATTCTGAAACAGTCTCACTTAGTTGCTGAGGGTCTCATTAAGCTGCTGAGGCAGACCTTGAATCTATGATCCTCGTATCTCAGCCTCTCAAGTACTGGAATTATAAGCATACACCACCATGCTCAGCTTTAATTCTGTGATGTTTTTCTCTCTCTTTTTTTTTGAGGTACTGGGGATTGAACGCAGGGGCACTCTACTTCTGAGTTACACCCCCAGCCCTGTTTTATTTTGAAACAGGGTCTCTCTAGGTTGCTGAGAATCTTGCTATGTTGCTAAGGCTGGTTTTAAACCTGTGATTCTGTCTCAGCCTCCCAAGTACTGGGATTACAGACATGCACTATAATGCTGGCTTAATTCTATATTTAAAGAGATACTATTTTCCAGTCTCAGTAGTAATCATTATCAATATTTTACGATCTATTTTATAGATTGACATTTTCAAGTAGGCATTAATTTATTTAGGGTAACAGATCTCAACGTTAGCATGTATGAATGAGCATTACATAGAAACTTGTTAAAATATAGTTCCTTGGCCCAAGTTAGGTGGAATTGTATTTTTTTTTTCTTTATCTCAACTTAAGTGACACTCCATGTTTCCCCAGGTGACCTCAAATTCCTGGGCTCAAGTGATCCTCTTGGCTTAACCTCCTCAGTAGTTGGGACTACAGACATATATGCCACTGTGCTTGGCTTCAATTTAACTTTTATCTAGAAATACAGAATTTTAAATATATTTTATTCCAATGTGACTCTTCTTTGGTGAACCTATGAGTTACTCTGAAGGATGCTTTAAAATTTGCAAACTATTTGATGTTCATACTGAGGTCTAATTTAATTCCATTCTCATCAGAGAATGTAATGTATATAATAATTTTTTCATATGTTTAGATCATCTTTATTAATGAATTTAAGATTAAAACAATTTTTTTTTTTGGTAGTGCTGAGAAAAGAACCCAGGGCCTCACAGATGCTAGGCAAATGCTCTGCCACTGAAACAGCTCTCATTTTACAAGTGTTCAGTGGGTACTTGAAAAGAATGTCTATTCCCTAAGTATCTCTCTTTCTTTTTAGTAATACTGGAGAGTAAACTCAGGACTTTATGCATGGTAGGCAAGTGTTCAACCACTGAAATACAACTCCAGTCCCACTTTCTAGAAAATTTAATTTAAGACAGGGTCTTATTAAGCTTCCCAGGCTGGCCTCAAACTTGTGATTATCCTGCTTCAGCCTCCTAAGTAGCTGGGATTACAGGTATACACCATTATACCAGTTTATTCCCCAAATCTTAGTTCAGGGTCCTACATGTGTTCACTAAGGCAAACCTGTTAATTTGCTGTTTTGTTTAATGTATTTACCATCATGGTAACAGGATTCAAAGATTATCTTTGCTGTTGTATCAATATTTGCTTTATTTTGAGACTCTTGTCACCACATGTACACAGGTTGTAATTATTCTATCATATTGTTGTGTTCTGAAATTTTGCATTTTTAACTAGTTCTTAGATGTTGCCTATCTAGGTTCCACACTTTGAGAAGCATTAATTTAGGATAACAGAAAGGGATACACAGATTTATTAGGAATTCAAGAGAGTACCTGTTAAATGAAATATCTTGGGTCTAAAAATCTTAATCATGTTATATGGGCTTCAAGAGCCAGGTTGCATGAATATTCTTGCCCCCCAAATTTTCCACAAGGATCTGCTGAGAAAATAAAGCCTGGGTATTTAGTTCTTCCTGCTGTATGATTGCTAGAGATCACTTCCAGCAGTGCAGGGACATGGGAATCCAGCATATGCTAGCTATTGGATGTCATAGTGGAAGGTGAACTTGGATCATGCAATTTTAAGAAGTAGATGCAATTCAAATACAGATAGAGTATGTTCTTTTTCTTTGGTACTGGGGGTTGAACCCAGGGGCATACCACCTCCATGATGTACCCCAGCCCTTTTTGTTTTTTATTTTGAAATAGAGTTTTGTCAAGCTGCTGAGACTGGTTGCGACCCTGAGATCCTCCTCTCACAGCCTCCCAAGTACTGGGATTACAAGCATGCGCCAGTGTGTCTGGCTCAGATATAGTATGTTCTGAAGAAGGGATAACTTCATAAAGTAAATGTAATGAATAAAACAAATTAAAATGATTCATAAGTGGAAAATAAAATTTTTACCGAAAGATTGAGACATTCCAGTGGAGAGCAGGTTGAATTCCAATTCAAGAAGCCACACACTTGGGACAAATAAACGCTTATCCTATTACATAAATGTGAAGAATTGCTTGAATCATTACAATTTCACAATGTAGATAATACTATGAAATTTGCTCATCTTAGGATAAAGTTATGAAAGGACTAACACATGGCTAATATATGTGAAATACTTATTTTTATTCTGCTAAAATAAGATTATAGCTCTTCAAAACTATTTTTACTAGATTTTGTCTTGATAGCACGTCACTTTAACCCAGGTACTCAATACATTGCTAGGCAATAGATGCGCAATACTACCCAACTGCTACAAAGTCAAGAAGTAAAAGTATACTCAATAACCTAGATTTAGACAAGCATAGAAGTTGAAAGGTTTATAGAGAAGAGCTTACTGATTAAAACTTAAGTACTGAAATTTTTTTCCTGTGGTGCTAGGGATAGAACCAAGGAGCTACACCCCAGCCCTTAAATAATTTGGATTAATTTGGGGAAGGCATGTGCAAACTACTTTCTTCTCTTTGTCCACATATCCCTTGGTTTACTGGGAGCTAAGCAGAGATACTTGGCTGTTATCCACGGGGCATGAGAGGGAACAGTATCACTTCTGCAATGCACGCTTGACACATTGCGCTCCCGAGTGCATGCATGTGTGTGTATTAAAAGAATTGGAAGACATTTATTAGAATGTGACATCTTTTATAACCCTATCAGTAAAATGATTATTATCAGGTTACAATGAATTACTGTGTGGCAATATGGTAGAGATTCTGAAGCCAGACTGTCCATGTGTGAACTCTGGTTCTATTCATTGCTAGCTATGAGATGTGGTATAAATATCTTAATCTCTCTTTCTTAATGTATCTGAAAATAGTACTGACAACACCACCTTCATTATAAGCCACAGGGTTGTTGGAAGGATTGAATAAGTTAATACCTGCAAAACATTTGGAACAGAACAAATCAAATAAAGGTTAGCCATTGTATTTACATAAGATACATAATATTACCTATACTTGTTTACAGATACTAGGATTTAAGTATAGTAATTCTTATTCATATTAAATGCATGTGTCTATACTGTTTATAAAATATACCCTCCCTCCTTCCCTCCCTTCCTTTTTTCCTTCCTTCCTTCCTCCCTCTCTCCCTCCCTCCCTCTTCCTTTTTGTGGTACTAAGGATTGAACCCTGAGACATTCTACCTTCGAGCTACAGGCCCAGGCCAATTTTATTTCTTATTTGGAGAACAGGTCTCCTAGGTTGATGACAGTCTCATTTCTTGCTGAGGCTGTCCTCGAACCTCCTGTCTCAGCCTCCCACGTATTGGAATTACCAGGTGTGCGCCACCACATTCGGCTTATAATATATACATTTTAAATAACCTATATACGTGCTTAGTAGTGAGCCCTTCCCTTACAGCAAAATTTCATTTCATTTAGGGAAATATGAACTAGGTACATGTGATTGTGGTTTCTATGATATTTTTGAAAAATGATATGGTATATAAAATAGACCCACACACTTTAAATTGAAGTGTGGTTTAAAAAGGAAATTGAGAATTTGTGGTGTGTGTGTGTGTGTGTGTGTGTGTGTGTGTGTGTGTGTGTGTGTATGTGTGTGTGTGTGTGTTACTGGGGATTGAACCCAGAGGTATACTGCTGAGCTACACCTCTAGCCCCATCTTGTTTTATTTTTTTATTTGTAAACAGGATCTTGTTAAGTTTCTGAGAGTCTTGCCAAATTGCTGAGGCTGGCCTTGAACCAGCAATCTTCTTGTCTAAGCCTTCCAGGTACTGGTATTACAGATGTGCGCCACCATGCTTGGCATATGTGTAGTTGTAGGCACACTTGTACAAGATCTTTTTTACTTTACGGCTTAAGAAGAGAATATGTTTATGTGTGTGGATGAGTTCCTGGATATACTCTGTTACAACTATAAATTTAGCTCTGTATTTTATGCTTCTTTTATTTGTACTCATAATATTCTTCAACTGTCCTATAATCTGCTCCATAATACTTTACTCTGATATGTTTTAGTCAACATTAATTTCTCCCATTAGGTTTGGGAGAATTGTATTTATTTCTAGGGTATCAATTAAACATGTGTGTTTTCCCCCACTATACTGACCATTTTTTGAGGTTAAATATCTTGCTGATTTTAGTATAGTGTAGTATCAGACATGGTTCTTCAGTTCCTCAATAAAAGTTTATTGGACTAAACAAAAAATTAACATATACATTGATGACTCTGAGGAGTGATAATGTGATAGAGATTTATTTCTGTTAATGTTCTTTAAATTTTGGGAACATCATGACAAAAAAGGATATTTTGAGATTTATCATTATCTCAGATAATTACATTAAATACCACATTCCATTCTAGTAGTGACTATTAATATTATAATATAAAATCTGGCATAGATCCTCAAAACTTCTTATTTTAAGATTATGTTGATTTGATTTACATATATTTATATATGTGGGCTTACACACATAAATACGTTTACCCATATGTTTTTGAGAGTGAATCATTCTCTTACCAAAAAATTGATTTAGGGTATGATTCAAAACTGAAACAGAGAAACATATGCTTTATAAGTTTCCCTTAACAGCAAATATTTAAGAGTAATAAAGATCATAAATTTTCACAGTAATCAAATGTTAAGGAAAAATCTTTAGTTAGATAAGGGACCATTTCTCCTATTTGGAAAAATTATTTTACTTGATTTCTTTTTTCTCCTCCCTCCCTTCTTTCTTTCAAGTGGCTGGGACTACAAGCACCCCAGCATAATACCTGGTCTTCCTATATATATATAGGAAGACCAGGTATTATAATATATATATTATATATTAATATATATATTTTGTTTTGTTTTATCTTGTGCTACTATTTTGAAAGCATGACCTTGGAATTTAATATTATTATTATTTTCTGTGATACTGGGGATTGAACCCAGGGGCATTCTAACTCCAAGTTACACCCTCAGACATTTCTTATTTTTTGAAACAGGGTCTTTTTAGGTTGCTGAAAGTTTAAATTGTTGAGGCTGTCCTCGAATCTATAATTCCCATCTCAGCCTCCCAAGCACTAGGATTACAGCTGTGTGCCACCACACCGGGCAATAATAGTAAGACCTAGGAGGTAGGCAGCTGAATGCTAAAGTAGCATTTTAAACAACATAAAACCATGCAAGAACTTCCACTTCAAGTGCGTGAAACACAAACTTTAAAGCCAGATATAGTCTTATTTCAAACTAAAAATCAGTGGATTTAGCATTTATATAGAAAAATACCATTTTCATTTCAAATGCACTTATGTGGCATAAATTATTTTACAAATATTTTGATTTATGATAAAACATAACCCTGTCAAATGAAAACATTAATATATTTTACCACAAAGGCTCAATAAATTAGTCTGGGATTTTAAAACATTTTGTATAAAGTATTCATTCTGCTTTCATACTACTTCTATTTGTTGTTTTATATGTTGTCCACAATGTGTCCTCCTTGTGTAGAATCTTAGATGTAAAACAGGAAGATCATAATTTTAAAGTTTCATCCATTTATTGTCTTTTGTTCAAGGCAGTGCTTTCAGAGATTAAGTGAGCAGAAATATTTACAATTTTGCTAATGATATTTCAATATTGAAAGTTTTATGAACTAAAATATGATAAATAAGTTAATATTAAAAGGTACAGATCTTTTTCCTTTATAAATTTCTTATGGGTAAAATGAGCAGGAGGTAAATGTACAACCTACTGCAAGTTAGATTCACAGAGATAAATATACGGCACCTGAATTTCACTAGGTGGCGCAATAAGAATAATTTATCTTTCTTTTGCTGTCTGTTGGAATGTTAGCAAATGGAATGACAAGAGGACAAAGTATCCAATATTGCTGTTTCTAGATTCTACCGAAAGTTGAATATTGTTAATCTATTTACAATACTATAATTCTTTCATAATGATAAAAATATTTTAGTACAAAGTAAACTTTAGTAAATGGATGATTCTCCATTTTTTCTACTGGTTTTGTTGAACTGAAACATGTCAGGTTTTAGGAAAGACACTTTATAAATAATGAATAAATAAAGTGGACACTATGTTGAAGCCTTACCTAAAATGTATCATCTAGCTTAGAAATAAAAATTGCTAGACTTCTTACTGCTGTGAAAGTATGATATAAGCAAATTTAAAATAGGTTACATTACAGAAATTTTCATACTAAGATTTTTAAGTATTACTGAATACTTGAAAGGGAATGGTCTAGAAGTCAGAAGAACTGGATTCCGTGATTTTATTCGGAATAGAAGTATACGATATTTTCAAAATTTATTAAATTAATAGTTCTAGCTTAGCAAAATGATCTAGTTTGTAAATTAAGCTACAGTTTCCTAAACAGTTCAGAGAATTGGATTTTGTTTGTTTTAAGGAGTTTCAGAAAAATTATTCTAGCCTATCTTTATGAGTGACAATATATTCTGTAGCGATTATTTTAATTTTTTTAGAGAATAAAGTCTAAATGTATATTATGCTTTAATGGGGCCAAAATAAAAATTAAAATCTGCAGCAGACATTGGAACCCACCCTGAGTGGAAAATAAGATAATCCATCCAGCCAAAATTACATCTAGAGATACATTTGTTTTTCTCTTTTTGGACAGAGGTGGAATGATTTTTAAAACATTTTTGCTATTTAAGTAGATTTTAGATAGACTTGCATTTTAAACATATTATTCAATCTAAGCTTATCAACAGTACTCCACCTGCAGTATACTCTGAGCATCCCAGCAATTGGAATGAGTAAGTTAGAAGTGTGCTAAAACCTGATCCTCTCAGCCTTTGGGGCAACCTGGCAGGGTGTGAGGTGGCTGGAGCTCCTGGAAGCAGCCTCATCAATTTAACCAGTGTGCAACCACATGTACTGCTTTTGCCTGCTATGGTGGGAGGAAGTAGAGAAGCACTGCCTATAGCACCACTGCGTTGTCTTATGTTTCTCTTCAAGAACTTACTAGACAGGCCTTTGGAAAACATTAAAATGACTTACTTTCTCCACAGTAATGAAGAAACTGATAATGTTTTCTATAATTGCACAATTTCTTGCTGAAATTAATTTTATAAAACAACATGAATACTGACAGCTAATGGAAAAATATGTATAGTTCCTGTCACGTAAGCTAATTTATCCAAAACCTATTTAAGAGTATACAGATTATACTATCATATATTCTTGGCTCATCCATTTTAGTGCTGAATTAAAATGCTACAGATTTTTTAAACTGACCTTTTTTCTATGCTTCCAATATAGAGGACTAAAAATAACCTGTCAGAACAAAGGTACATGATCATTTCAAAACATATTAAATTAACTTATGAGGCAATATATGGCCATATAATTATTTAGGTTAAACTTTTTTGTTAATTTGAAAATATATTTTGTAAGTAGCTATAACAAATGTACACAGACTCTCTTTGTATATGCATATACATGTAATTTATAGAAAAATATTTTTATTCATAAGATTAAGTCTGAGGTCGATACTACAAATGATGCCTAATACTATGAAATTGTGGTATGCAATATTTTGGCCCAGTATATATTTTATGGATAGTAAAAGAAATTCAGAAACAGTATATGAAAAAACAGTGTTAATTTAAAATCTTCAGAAAATGCTTTAGTTCTTCAAAACCATGAAAGCGAATCTCAATGCAAAATGAGTTAAATATTAAGCAAACTTCTCCAGAGGAAGATACTGCAGATAGCTCTGTCAGAGTTATTAGAAAGATTAACATTCCAGTCATAGATCTTTAAGGGGGAAAAAGCACACCACGGAGGGACGGTGGCTGCGGGGAGGCCAAGGTAGAAACTGACAGACAAAATCCAGTGACGGCAATCAGGGTGGACTCCCGGAAGACCCTCTGCGTCCTGGTTACTGCCTCCTGTATTAAGACTGCCTTTCTCATCACTTAATGCTTATTTTCATCACTTTGCTTAAAATATTGATAATCAATTAGGGCTACGTCTGTTTTGCCACAGAATCTGTGTCACAGTCTATCAGACTGTCAGGGCCAATTCAATCCTCATTCAAAGTTAATTTTTTCTTCATAAATCTGCCTTTGGAGGAGTCATTAGGCGCGGAACATAGCCGGAGGTGCAATCACCTATTCTCTTTCATTAGTGGCAGGCAGAGAAGGTGAGGGAGATTATTAGAACTTTGGAATGATCACAAAGCAGCGTGCTGCCTGTCAGATCCCCCCAACATTTAATTCATCTAGCCAACTCACCGGCTCTCTCTGCCAACAGTTTTAAATGGACATTATTCATGAACATCTGTGACATGCTGAATATTCTGAACTGGAAATGATGAAAAAGAAATGCCCCTTTTGACTTTAAAATTAATTCTGTGGTCAAAACAATTAAGAATATAACAAACATGTTTTGTGATGTTATTTTTAGTCATCTAAGATACATTTCAGAAGCACAACAATTTACTGACATTAACACTAAACAAGTATATAAGGAAAATTAATACGTACAAAGTTCTCAATATTGAGCATTTTTAAAAAAAGCCTATCATACCTACATTAGAGATGACCAGGATTTTTCCCCAAAGATGTATTTAAAATTCACAATATTTAAATATTTATTTAATGTGAACATCTTTCTTAGCAACATATCACAAAATGAAATGACTCAAAAGGATTTATCATCGGGCCAATTTACATAGAAAAATTCTATTTGAAATTTTCATAGTCACCTACCATATTTATATATAAATGTATGTATATGTGTATGTATACGTATACGGTGCCTACCACCCACCAATGTCTTAGTTATAATAGATATATTATGGGAAAGTTAAGAGAAAAACTTGGTGTAAGTAATGAAATAGGTAGAATTAACTAAAAAGAAAAGTTTCTAAATAACTCGTTTTCATTTGAAAAGCTATCAATTTTCAATTAAAAGAAAATCTGGGCCAGGCATGGTAGCATACACCTGTAATCCCAGTACTTGAAGCTGAGACAGGTCTTGCAAGTTCAAGACCAGCCTTGGCAACTTAATGAGACTTTCAGCAACCTAGTGAGACCCTGTTCAAACTAAAAGATAAAATAAAGCTGGGCGTAGAGCTTGGAGGTGGAATGTCCCGGAATTCAATCTCCAGTACCACAGGAAAAGGAATAACTTAGGTTGTTTAAAATCTTTCTTGTTTAGAGTGCCCCATCTTTTACTGTTTGGAATAGAGAAGCTAATATGAAGACTAAAGAGGCGTCTTGCCAGACACACTTTTGTGGAGATATCTGTAAGTTATTTAAATGTTTACTCAGAATACCAAACTGATGACACTTAGATTTCAAATGTCATTATTGAAGCCACAGTGTTCTAGCACAATAAAATGACTATCAGAAATCACCCTCAAGAAATAACTGGACTCTCATGTCCAAGCTGTTCTACACAATGAGGTGCTAAAAGGGTTCTGTGGTCAGATATTTTTGGATAAAATTAAAGGACTTCTTTCCTGCAGAGTTCTCACAAGCCAGTGTATAGTTCTCTCTACAAGGGAGATACAAACTTGCTTGACTATGAAACCACATCAGGTATCAATAAAGGGCTTTCTTGATTTTCCCAGGATAAGTTAACCATTCCTCTTCTGTTCATGCTGGTTGTGATAGTTTGTATCTTATTTATTAAAAAATATCTACTGACTATGTACACCAGGCCCTGTGAGGTTACGGCAGTGAACAAGAATCAATCTCAATTTGCTCACAGTGTGATACAGAATGCAGTCTTCTGATTTGTAGTCTGTCTTCCCACTATGCATTCTTTGAGAATATGGAATATATCCTATTCATATCTGTACTTCTCCAGTGCCTGGCAGTGGTAAACAGAAGCTCAAGAAGTATGTGGTAAACTGAAGTAAAAACATCTATTCTTCCTAGATGGCTCCATTGACTTATTTGGTCTGAACACCAGTTTCCCCCTCTTCTTTTTCTCTATGGTTAGTTTCCATCCAAACCAATAATGTGTATTAGATATGTGCAGAGGAATCGAGAAATTAATTCTGAGTGAAGGCTGGCAAATTGGCATGTTAGGTGGTACTAGTGCCTTGAGATCCGTGTGGAGGACCTTCCTGCTCCTCTGGGTCGAGGGGAGGTCAGGACACCTTACAAATGTTTGGAGAGACAGATGATGCAGAATTTCAAGCCAGTAACACTCCCACTGTCAGGTCACTGCTGCTGCCCTCACTTCTGCCACCGCCGCCATCCCTACTGTTCTCACAGCTGCAAGAAACAAAAACTGCTCTAGATACTTGAAGCAAATGGATTAAACACAGGGAACTGGACACTAATAAAGTTGTTAGAGGGCTAAAGTCCTGGGCTTTGGGCTGGGCAGGAATGGTGTCCCAATCCACACTGTAGATCTGGCCGGTGAGGAACCAGAAGGCTGCTAAGTTCAAGGACACCCTACTACAGCTTGGAATCAGGAAGTTGCCAGAGCTCCAATCCTCCACCTGCACAGGCTAGTGACTGGGCACAGGGGTACAGCTAGAGAAACACCCAGGTCTCCATACAGTGCTTGCCAGAGGCCACACTTGCAGCAGCAGGAAGATGGCTTCCATGCCACCTCTGCTTTCAAATGGCACATGCAAACAGTTTCAAGTGGAGTCATCTAAGTGGTGGGACTTAGATCACAAACAGGCCCTCAGGTGCAAATGATCTGAAGAAGGTGGGTTTTTGCTTTCTACCCTTCGCCACACAGGAGGATAGAAATTAGAATAAATGTGTCAATTCACGATCCTCTATAATGATCATTTATTAAGCCTTAAATGTATGCAAAGCATCTTTCTAAATGTTTTACATATATCAATTCATTCAGTGCTCACAATAATCCTATGTGGTTTTCATACTCAATCTTAAAGTTAAGAAAACTGAGGCACAGAGAGTTGTTTAACAATTGCCTCCGGAGTCTCAGAGTTAATAAGTGAAAGAGCCAGAATAAAAGCCAGGTTGTCTGTGCCCAGAAGAGCCTCTGTTTTAAACTACATTCTGTTTCCCAAGTCTAGTAACTTGTCCCTTTTATTAATGATGAAGATGAAATTAATTTATTTTCTGCTCAGCTTTTTTTGGTATTGATTAAACATGTAGGCATTATCACGTAAAATTTGTAAAATGCAGTGGTTTCAAAGAAATCAGTAGGCTTCAGATGGCTAAACAATCTGGCTGAAAGTTCATTAGCCTTATCTACATGCAGTACTTAGAGGGCAAATCTGACTTCCAGCCTAGAGGAAAGCAGGATAAACATTATCATTCTAGTTAGGGAAAAAGACTTGAAGTATAATGTTTCAAATGAGAGCTGATATTAAATGCTTCTCTATCTGAAATTTCAAAGAGAGAAACACAACACCAAATCAAGAACTCAGAATAGTATATGATCTTTTATGTAATTTCAAATACTGTAAATCAAAGAAGTTTAAAGTGAAAAAAGTATTCATGAAGATATTAAGCATTGCTAATTATTAATATTATTATTTTGTGGTAGTGAGTATTGAATCCAGGTGTGTTCTACCTCTGAGACACACCCCCAGACCTATTTTGTTTTGAATTAGAGTCTTACTAGGTTGCTCAGGCTGGCCTGGAACCTTTAATCCTCCTGTCTCAGCCTCCCAAGAATTGGAATGACAGGTGTGCACCACCATACCTGGCTCCTTTAGCATCCTTTTAATAGAAAAGAGTAATATAAATATTCAAAAATAGGCAAGTAACTAATGGTATACTTTCTGGACAATTTTATAGCCAATAACATTATGATAATTAAAAATTATGTAACAAGCCAGGAATGGTGGTGCATGCTTGTAATCCCAGTACTTGGGAGGCTGAGATCGGAGGATCCAGGTTGGAGGCCAGCCTCAGCTACTTAGTGAGGTTCTCCACAATTTAGTGAGAACCTGTTTCAAAATAAAGAATAAAAAATAGGACTAGGGGTATAGCTCAGAGGTAGAACGCCCCTGGGTTTAATCCCCAGTACCGGAAAAAAAAAAAAAAAAAGAAAAAGAAAAAAAGTAACAAACTGGGGGAAATGATTCTGATAGAAAAGCAGAATAAAAATGAATTTATGTGATCTAAAAGTAAGAGATACAATCACTTATGTACTTAATTTCCACATGCAATTTAATTTCTTCCTGGGCTATCAACATCACTGATCTGACTGGTGATGTTGGCACCAATCACACACACATATTATTATTTGGTCAAGGTGGGTCAACTTCTTTCTTATACCTTTACAGTTTTTGTCTATATTTACGGAACTATTCTTCTAGATAAAATCATTTTTTATATCTCCCTAAACATAAACAAAACCATACCTACAAATAACACAATTCTGCTGGGATTTTGAATAACTGCATTAAAGTAATGCATTAATTTAAAGAAAATGGGAATCTTCACAATACTGAGTCTTCCCATCTAAAAATATAGTATGTGTTCTCATTAGTCAAATCATTGACATCTTTCTTAAAGTGGGATAGTTACTTTTACTTAGGTGGCAATGTTTCAGTCTAGCCCTCTTAAATTTTTTGGTGGGGGCTAGGCTATCATTATTTCTCATTTCTGTGATTCTCAGGTCCTAGTAGGGAATGCATTGTATAAGGTGCCCTAGCGAACTAGTCTAGGTATTGAGCTGCCATCTCAGTAAATGCAGACCAATCGGGCCAAAAAAGTATCCACGTTGTGCACAACTTCTCTAGAGTTTAGGGACAAACCAAATGAGTCAGCTTTTGGAGGCATGGAACCAACTGACTGGTCTCCTTTGATTGGTTAGATGTCCCAAGAGTTCATAAAAAAGGGTAATACAGGTTCATGCTCCTTCAATTCCCCTCTTTACACATCATGTTTTTGAGGGAGTTGTTGAAATACCACTGACAACAATTCCCTGACATCCATTCATTCTTTAGTGAATTCCAGTGTGGCTTCTAAATGTGTGGTCGAACAAAACTGTCCTTCTATATCACTAGATTCGTTGGGTAGCTTTTATTTATTTTAAAGATTAAGTAATGAAATATTTTAAGTATAACTTAAAACATTTAGAATATTAGAATTTAGAATATTACAATACCATTCAAATTAGTAGCTATTAACATTTTATCATACTATGTCCTACATTTTTGTTATTGTTTAGTATTGTACTTCTTAATTTTTGACAACCCAGTTGGTCAGTGGTGGCACAGTGTGTGTATGTGTGTTGGGGGGGTGGGTGTGGGTGTGTGTACACACAATTCCCTCAGAGGCTAAGTATCTCTTTGAAATTTAGCTACCAGTTACTCTCCTCAGAACCACCTCCATCCTTAGCCAATTTTCCTGTAAGGCTTTTTTCTTACTGATTTCTAAGATTTGAAAGGCTAGTCCATATATTTTAGATACTCTTCCTTTGTCAGTTATATACACTGCAGCTATATTTTCTCAGAATGTGGCATATCTTTTGACTTTGTACCCTGTGCCTTTCATCAGAGGTATCTAATTTCACTGTCTTGTAAACTGGCATTTTAAAATACTTTGTCTTAATTAAGAAATCTTTCCCCATACCTGTATCACATATATACTCTCCATTTTCTTCTAAAAGTTAAAATTTCACATTTTACATTTAAACCTTCTGAAATTTCCATACGAATAATTTATTTTTTAAACATTTTTGCTTTTTAAAAACACCCCTTATTTTATGTAATAACAAGTCCTTCTATAGGTATGGGAATATTCTTGGACTGTGTGTGTGTTTATATTTCTTTTTTTTATTGGTGCATTATAATCATATATCTTTGTTAGGCACAAGCTGGTAATGGCATACATGCACACATCTCTCATTTAATCCTTCCCCAATTCCTATCTTGGACTCTCTTACTTTCCACTGAAGACACTATTTTAATTGCTGCAGCTTTTATACAGGATCCTACTATCTGGTAGGATAAATCTCTATACCCTTCTTTCCTCTCCTTCTAAGTTGCCTTGGCTATTCTTGGCAATTTTCTTCAATATGACTTGCTTTGAATGGAGCGTTTAAATTATTTATTAAAAATAGAAACATGTTCAGACTTCAGTTATATACTTCAAATAAAACCAATATTTGAAATCCAAACACATGCACATATCCACACATATCAGAAAAACTTCTATTCTGGGGGTGGGGATGAATGAGTAGCAAAAAACATTTAATAATTTCTGAGCCATACAGTAAAAATGTAGGTTTTCTTTCTCTATATTTTAAGTAATTTACCTTTTGAATTTTTCCATTTAAGGAAACTTGCAAAATAACCTATTACTTTGGCCACCTGTGGTTCATGATAAGTTCTATGGCAAGCAAGGAGTTTTCAATTCTGGAAATAACAGTTTGCCTATGCATTTTTTATCCTATTCTGTTTGTGGATTATAGTTTCTAATCCTCCTTTTCTCCTTGGATAATCTTAATAGTTATTTTATAGTTTCTTTAAGAATATTCTATCTCAAGTTCTCTGGGTGCCAATTATTCCATTTCTATCATCACCTCACTTTCCATTAATCACTAACTCTGATTTTTATCAATTCTACTCTAATATATCAAATATTTTAATCTTTACACTTCTTACGACTACCCTAGTTTATCAGCATCTTTCATTTTAACGCAATGACCTTACTAGCCTTGCCAACATTAGTTTTGTACAAACTTCCAACCACCACGACGATTTTCCCATCATCATCAAATCCTTCTTATTCAGGCAGATGGACCTTCAATATAGGGATGCTAATCCTGCCACAGCTGACAGTGGTTTTGTACTATATAAAGAACAAGCTCTGAAATCACCCTTGCTTATAAGGCCATGACTCATTTATTCCTTGCCTATCTCACCAGCCTCATTCAGGCTATTCTCAAACATCATATAACTCCTGGATCAATCCCCACTGGTCTTGTTTTGAACTGTGCCAAGGTACTGGTGTAGCCAGCTAGCCCCAGTTGGCCTGGAGCTTCCCTAACTCTAACACTAAAAGCATCCCATCTTGGCAAAACCACCTCTGTCCCAGGCAAACCAGACTTACTGAGATGAATAGAAGAAAAATGTATGACTCTGTAGCATGCCTGCCCTGTGCTCCCTTTCTTCCTTGTACCTGGTACACTCACCCTTAGAGTCTTAGTTGTATAGACAGCTATTTCCCATCTGTTTCTCCATAGGACCAAGTTATGCAAAGATAGGTGCCTTGACTATCTCCTAGCAGCTAACAGAGTTGTTTGCACACAGGAGGTGTTGAAAATAAGCCAGCGGAAAAAAAATAAGCCAGTGAACTTTATTTTGGTTATTTTATACTTTTGTTTCTATTATGAATGATATTTACATTGTACTTTAAAATAAATATTTGTAAGAATATAATAGAAAAGCTTTCTCTCTATATACATATATATATTAGGAAAGCTAGGAACTACATTGATATTGGCTTTGTACATTTAGAGAGTCATAAACTCACAAGATTTGAAAAGGATCTTAGAGTTCAGCTAGTTAAATTCTTTTTTTTTTTTTTTTTTTTATAGATGAGAAAAATGGAGGACCAGACAGGTTAAGTGACTTGTTCAAAGTGACACAGCTAATTAGTGGCAGAGCCAGTCTAGGAACCAAGGCTTATTACTCTCAGAAAGTAATCTTCCCTTATTGCTAATTAGAGATGATCACAGTTCTTCAGCCCACGAAAGAGTTGTAGGATTCTGACTCAGATTCTTATCTGTTTGGATAATTTACTGTGTCTCAAGGCAAGTAACTTTCAATCTTTCTATGAGTTTTGGTACTGTCAACCTAATTTGTTTCTTTATTCATAAAGGGTGTGGCACCACTTAGCTCACTGACCGGAGGGCAGGGCTCAGGGTTATTTTGCTTACCCAGTGCATAGCTGGCATACGGAAGATGAGGAACAGTTGTTGAGATGACTGCACATGCTACATCTGTGGCATGTATGCTAAAATACAACACAGGCTGGGTAATACAGGTGATATCTTCAAACTTCTATGATGAGGTTGGGGTTTGTCTATGAGAAGAGGAGGAGCGGTGGTGGAAATGAGAAGGAAGAGAGTGTGTACGTGTGTGTGTGTGTGTGTGTGTGTGTGTGTGTGTGTGAAGGGAGGTAGGAAAAATGAATAAGTGTGTGTGTCAAAGGACTGTTGATGTAAGAAAAACTATAATAAAACTTATTGCTGATAAAAAGCCTATACTTTGAGTGTCTTTTAATCTCTTTTTTTGCTAGATTTAAAGTGTTTAGCTAGGTGTGGTGGCACATGCCTGTAATTCCAGTGTTTGGGAGGCTCGGATAGGGGGATCGCAGATTTGAGATCAGCCTTAGCAACTTAGTGAGACTCTCAGCAATCTAGCAAGATCCTGTTAAACAACAACCAAATAAAACCAGAAAGGGCTGGGGGTATAACTTAAAGGCAGAATGCCCCTGGGTTTAATCTCCAGTACTACCACCAAGGAGGTGGACGGACAAAACAACAAAACACAGTGCTTATTACTTGTGTATTCTACATTTTTGGATTTTTAGTAAAAAAAAAAAAAAAAGTCTATTTGAACAGCTAGGTATTATAATAAAGTGCTGTATCTGGAAACCCATAGAAGCAACACAAGAGTAGGGAAGGTCACTATCTGTTCAACATAAACATAAAACATGTACAAATCTAAACAGCAAGTGTTATCACTTCAAATCTTTTATGAAATAAAAATCCCTCATCACATGATTTTACAGGTAGAAGAGAGCTTCCACAGACTGTGTTGTCATTAGGTTAAGTGATCTGCTTAGATTACTCAACTTGGATCCGTAGGACAACTCAGGGCATTCTATTTTGTTTAGAATATATGTTACAAACAAAAACAGAACTCAAGTTTTCAGTTGATTATAATCAGTCTCCCATGACAGTAAATAAAATTAGTTGCTTGAGTTATCTCACAAATGGCCACTGTTTACTCATGCATTCTCTTCTGATCTTGTGACCGTATTTGAGAGCCTAGGACACCAGATTTCCATTTATGGAGAAAGTTAAGAAGGTGGCCAGGGAGATCTTTGCATCTCACAGTAGGTTAGTGAGATAGCTGTTTTTTCTTTTTTATGTCCACAAATGTTCACAATAAAATGTTAGAATGAGTGTATCATACTGTATATAATCTTTGGCAACTGACCTGCTTCCACTTAGTATTCTTCCATATTGTCGAGCATCACTGTAGTTCACTTTGACTCCTTTTGTGAGCATCAAGTTTGTTCCCAGGTTTTTCTATCATGAAGAGGCTCTCATGAATGTCCCTTTACATGTTTTCTGGGGGTGTGGGCAAGAGTTTTGTTGGGGATATTCCAACGAGTGAATTCTTGGTTTGGTGAGGTATGTGAATATCTAATTATGGAAGGGAATGCTAAACTGTTCTCCAAAGTGGTTTTGCTAATTTATATTCCCACTAAGAGTTCATAAAAAAGTCTCACAACACTTAATCTTGCCCAAACGTTGTGTTTGTTTCTTTGTTTTTGTGGTACTAGAGACTGATCCAATGGGCAATCTACTTCTGAGCTACACCCCCAGCTCTATTTTATTTTAAAAGCCTACGAATGAAATATTCCAGTTATTCCTGTATTTACATTGATAACTGCATTCTAACAATTGACAATATTTGACCGAAATATAATTCACACAGTTGGAATGTATTTGCAATACTCACTAAAACATGACCATAGCTAATTTCACTTGGTGCCTCATGCCAGGCTCCTACCAGACAGATAGTTCACAAAATTTTAAAATTTTGCATTGAATATTTTCAAGGTAAATCATATATTTAATTGCCACTTTAAAATACCAATGCAATGAAGAGAGAGCCTACGGAATGGGAGAAAATCTTTGCCAGTTACACTTCTAACAGGGGATTAACATCCAGATTATATTAAGCACTCAAAAAATTTAATATTGAAAAAACCAATAACCCAACTCGTTTACCAATAAATGGGTCCATCAGCTAACCAGACATTTCTCAGAAGAAGATATATAAATGGCTAATAAACATGTGAAAAATGTTCAGTAAGGGAAATGCAAGTCAAAACTACACTGAGAATTCATTCCATCCCAATTAGAATGGCAACCATCAGGAATACAAATAATCAATGCTGGTGAGGCTGTAGGGGAAAATAAACACTTACACATTGTTTGTGGGACTGCAAATTAGTACAACCAGTATGGAAATCAGTATGGAAAGTCCTCAAAAGACTGGGAATGAAACCACCATATGTCCCAGCAACAACATTCCTTGGTATTTACCCAAAAGAGCTGAAGTCAGCAAATTATAGTGATACATATATATCCATACTTATAGCAGTGCAATTCACGATAGCTAAGGTATGGAACCAGCTTAGGTGTCCATCAACAGAAGAATGGATAAATAAAATGTGGCATATATACACAATAGAGTTTTACTCAGCCATAAAGAACAAACATCATTTGCTGATAAATAGATGAGACTTGGAGAGCATCATGCTGAGTGAAATAAGCCAAACTCAGAAAGTCAAGAGTTGTGTGTTTTCTTCTGTATGTGGACAATAATAATGAAATAAAATTAAAAGAAGATGTCACAAAAACCAAAACCAGTAGAGCAGAGGAAGGGAATGGGGCAAGGAAGAGGGATGAGAAAGGGGAGGTACTGGGGAATGAAATCAACCAAATTATGTTGTGTGCATGTTTGAATGAACCTCACATTTAAGTATAATTACAATGCACCATAAAAGAATGTCACCGTGCCACCTGCTTATAGGATCTCCAAACTTTAGAAATCCATCCTGAGCCAACCACATTTCATGACCATACTTCAGGGTATTCTAAGAGCAGGGAAGCCTGAACAAACTCCTCTTTAACTACTAAAAGCAGCTGGCTGGGAGAAGGGTCATACAGGAAAAAATTACTGGGAAAAACAAGCAATCTCTCTGCTTCTTCAGATATACCAGCTTTTAATTAGATTCCAGCAGATCCACCAGAGTGCTATCTACTTGGAGCATATTAGCTGAACACACTGGGTTTGACTATGTTGCCTTTTACAGCCATACCCTTGGATTTTATTGATGGACATTAAAAGTAAGAGATTCATAAAACATGTTATGGTGTTTCTTGTAATGATGGTGTCAAGAATATTTTATGCTATATCACACAATGGTGATGCTGCTGCTGATGAAGATAGTAATAACCATAAAACCTCATTAAGATGTATGATTACAATGAGCCAATAAAAAACCCCCAAAAGATATTAGAGTTCTTACAATACTTCATTTTATAAGAAAATCATATATATGTATATATGCAGTCCCATGTGTGAATTCCCTTATAGGACAAGCCCTCCTGTGAAACTTGTGGTTGTCTTTGACAGCTTGCTTTTTGGCTTTGGTTGTCAGGAAGTTCAGAATGTCTTGAGAGGATTTATTTATTTATTTATTTAGGTACTGGGGACTGAACCCAGGGGCATTCTACCTGTGAGCTACAACCCCAGCCCTGTTTTTGAATCTTGAAATAGGGCCTTGAACCTGAGCCGACTCCGCCGTCTCCGCCGCCTCCGCCTCCTCCTCCTCTTCCTCCTCCTCGTCCCTCCTCCTCCTCTTGGCCTTTTTTATTTGGAAACAGGGTTTTGCTAAGTGGCTGAGACTGTCCTCAAACCTGTGAGCCTCCTATCTCAACCTATCAATTATTGAAACTACAGGTATATACCACTGTGCCTGGCTTGATAGGCTTTTTTATTTTTTTATTTTTTTTGTACTAGGGATTGAACCCAGGGGCATTCTACGTCCAAGCTACATGCCCAGCTCTAGTTTTATTCTTTATCTTGAAACAGGGTCTCACTAAGTTGCAGAGAGCCTCACTAAGTAGCTGAGGCTGGCCACAAACCTGTAATCCTCCTGTCTCAGCCTCCCAAGCACTGGGATTACAAGTGATTACAAGTGTGTACCATCATGCCTGGCTTGATAGGCTCTTTGATATGTGATTTTTTACCTATTCTTGAATGATTACTCTAATGTATAATTTTCCTTTTTGTACTTAAAAATTCACATAGTAACATTTTACTATTTTGCTATATAAGTCTTTCAAAGATTTATATATTTTGCCATATAAATCCTTCAAAGAACTTATAAAAGAAAACAAATAAGAGCAAACTATCAACAAATCTGTATAAACAGAAAAACAAAGGATTATAATATTTTCTCTATAGATATAATCTGATGATCAAACAAATACAAGCATCTAAGATATCCAGCACCAGGGATGCAGCAGGCTCTCAACTGATTTAAGTTCTCTTATCAAGTATTCTCTCAGGTACACTATAAAATTTTGCCAATGATCTCATTGCTTGTGTACTTATTTCTCAGATTTGTCCACAATGAAAATTATAGGAAATTATAACAGTTTTTCTCACTCATCATATTGTCCTCTTAAGAAATCTGAGAGAGACTTTTTTCCACAGAGGTAGGTAACTTTTGATTTCTACATAAAAGCTATTGGAAGGGCTAAAGGGAGAGGAACGGGAAACAACTCATACATGAAGCAGAGACCTGTCTAACATAAGTGAAATGTCATCAGGAGAGTAGAGTGATATGGGGATCAGAGCAGTTTTGGGAATGGGAAGGGGATTGTACTTCAGGGTGGTATTATGTGTAAAAGTTTTCATGCAGTAGAGGTCTCATCTCAGATTTCCATTTCAACACCTGATAGTAACAGCAGTGTTGTATTGAGAATTCTGAAGTTACACCTACTTAGCATAAAAAGGTACATGGCTCAGCTATCAATATGCTAAAGATGTAGACAAGCACACTATATATAACATCCCTGCTATATACAAAGTAGGATAATAATAACAAGGATGATAATATGAAAACAATATCATTATTGCATTCAAAATTGCAAGAAAATAAGCCGGGCGTGGTGGCGCATGCTTGTAATCCCAGCATTCGGGAGGCTGAGACTGGAGGATCCGGGTTCGAGGCCAGCCTCAGCTACCTAGTGAGGCACGCCACAACTTAGTGAGACCCGGTTTCAAAATAAAGAATAAAAAATAGGACTGGGGGTATAGCTTGGAGGTAGAATGCCCCTGAGTTCAATCTCCAGTACCGCAAAAGAAAAAAAAAAATTGCAAGAAAATATACACATTCCATGAGAAGTGATGAAATTCTTACTTTGTTTTATTTGTACATATTATGCATCTTTACAAAAAAATCTTCATAGATATTCTGAAGTATTATTCCTTCACATTAACAAATAGCAAATGGCTTTCAAGAACAAATTCTGAGAACTATTTCCAGTAATATTTACTATTTCAAAAATGATACTATAAAAAAAGTGCTCACTCTTACATATCTATCTTTACTGTAGAATGAATGAATCCAGACTCATGTCAACACAACCATAACCATTTAGGTATGGATCTGTACTTGGCAGTGCTGGCCAGGGGAGCACGCCTCTGTACCATGCAGCATCAACTGGGAAACACAGAGGCTAGGACTGACTCAATGGCTGGGGCTGGGCTCCCTGAAGGCTGGCTCAGTCACATGCCTGTGGATGCTGTTGGCTAGTTCAGTGGAGTTGTCCGCCAAAACACTTCCATGTGGCCCCTCCACAAGGCTGTTTGGCTTCCTCACAGCGTGGAGGCAGGTTTCCGGGAGAAAGCCTCACAAGGGGCAAGAAGTAGAAGCTGTCAATTTCTTAAGGCCTGGTCCTGGAAACCACTATGGTATTACTTTGCTGTATTCCTGTGGTCAATTCATCACAAAGCCCAGATTAAAAAGGAAGTATCACAGACCTACTCCCCATTGGGGGAAGTGCCCAAGAATTTTGGATCCATGTTGTAAAATGGATGCAAATTGAAATTATTAAAATAGTTAAGAAAGGTATAAAATTAATAAAAGAGAAAGACCAAAAAAGGAAACAAGAAAAGAAATAAAGGAAATCAATCCATATAAGTTATCAATAGGATGATAATTGAAAATATGAAATGACTAGAGCTGGGAGTGGTGATGCATGCCCTGTAACCCGAGTTACTAGAGAAGCTGAAGCAGGACTGTAAGTTGAAGGCTAGTCTGGGCAATACAGTGAAACCCCTGCCTCAAAAGAAAAAAAAAAAGGCAAGAGATGAGTAAATAAAAGAACCATTGGCGTGCATAACAGGTATTGAGTACATGTGTGATACAGACCCACTGATCTTCAGGATAAAAGATTAGTCTATCTGTTCTGAACAATTAGAATAGTTTAAGATTATGATAAAGGACAAGTCTAGATAGATCACATCTCTAATTCCATGGAATTTTAAAAATAAAAGAATGATTAAAATAATCTCATAAAGACAACTTACGAATAGTTAATAAATGCAAATCTATTCAAATTAAGTATTTTGAAGTCAAATATTACTATTAATAAAGACTTCCATGAACCAAATATAATAATTTATTTTATTTTATTTTTTTTAGCATGGATTTTTTATACATTTCTTGGGTACAACAGGGTTACACAGACATTTATGACATATCAATCATTGTCAGATCACAAATAGCACCACTTCTTCATTTTACACGTATAGACCACATTCTTAACATAGCCTGGTAAAGCAAACTTTCTAGAGTCATAAAACCATAATAATTTATTTTAAAATAACATAAAATGCTAGCCATGCCAGGCTCTTCATCTTTGCTAAGAAGCAAAGATACAAAATTATAGTATCTGCCAGAAATAACAAACCATTAATAGTTCCTATTCTTATTCTATAAGGAATTCTAGTTCCAATCAGTTTGCATGGCACCATTAATTAACAAGAATAATAAAAAACAAAAGCCAATATTTACTGGGTTATTATGTATCAGCAGTTTTCCATGTATTAACTTATTTAGTGTTCAATATTTATACTCTATTTTTTACCTCAGAGGAAACTAAGATACAGAGGACTTTGGTGATTATCCAATGACAGAGGTAAAACTAATCCAGGCGGTCTGCCTCTAGAGTTCTAAACCTAATCTATCACATTCAATAAAAGTCAAAAGGAGGAAGTACAGATTGAGCACCTTATTCCAAAAATTAAAAATACAAAATGCTCTCAAAAAGGGCACTCAAAAAGTTGGATTTGGGAGCATTTCAGATTTCAAATTTTTGAACTAAAGATGCTCAATTAGTAAATATTTGTTCTATCAGTGCAAATATTTCCAAATACCGAAAACTCCAAATCTGAAACACATCTGTTCCACAAGCATTTCAGATAAGGGATACTCAACCTGTACATATGACTGGAAAGTGCTCTTCATATTGCATAAAATCAACAATTTTCAAATGCACAGAATCTTTAAAGTAGGGCCATTTCATCAGAAAACGAATGAGGTAGGGGCTATGTACATAGCTGTAGCTATGTAGTAGGGCTTGCCTTGCATGTAAGAGGGACTGGGCTCAATCCCAAGAACACCCCCCACCCTAAGCACACCAAAAAAAAAAAATAATAATAATGAAACAAAATTAGGGCTTAGCCAATTTCTTAAACCCTCTCCCTTTGAAAACAAGAAGCAGCTTGTAGAAGTATAAATCAAAAGAAAAGAGAGATCCTTGTAATATATTCCGTGCTTTCCTATCTCACATCATTTTCAAGTAAAAACACCGAACACTGAGAAGTGTTCACTATGTGCCCAGGAACTTACACAGGGACAGTGGAAGATCCTTTTACCTGACAATGAAATAATGAAAGCACTCGACAGGATCCTTTATTGCATGAGTTTACATAAGATCATTTGCTGTCCTCAAAAGGTACAAATACTAAAAAGAGCACTCAATATATGCATTATTCTAGGTGGGAAGGCGCAGAGATGACTTGCAGAAGTTATAAAGAAATGAAGTCCAGGAAAGGAAGTAGACAACAGAGTCTATTTTTAGAAACTGTAATCATAAGTTTTATAATATAGATATCCAAAGAGAATACAGAAGGGAATGTCACTCTATTTCAGTTTGGTGAGGATAGCTGAGATTTACAAAAGAAGGTAACACCTATAGTGAGTAGTAAAAAAAAAAAAAAAGTAAAACTTGGCCAAGACTGAGACAGGAGGATTATTATAGGTTCAACACCAGTCTCTGCAATTTAGTGAGCCTCTCAGCAACTTAGCAAGACCTTGTTTCCAAGTAAAAAATAAAAGGAGTGAGGGTATAGCTTGGATGTTCAAATTTAGCCATGAAAAGGGGATTAAATATATTGCTTTCATATGAGCATTTGAACAAATTTTACTTTATAGTTCTAACAGAGCCCTTCACAGTTACACCAGAGAGGACCAAGAATTATCAGATAAGATTCAAATTAGATATATTAGCCAGGCATGGTGGCACATACCTGTAATTCCGGTACTTGGGAGGCTGAGACAGGAGGATCACAGGTTTGAGACCAGTCTCAGAAACTTAGTGAAACCCTCAGAAACTTAGTGAGACCCTGCTTAAAAAAAGAAAAAAAAAAAAAGAATAGGATGAGTGTGGTGGTGCATGCTTGTAATCCCAGTACTTGGGGGGCTGAGACAGGAGGATTGCAGGTTCAAGGACAGCTTCAGTACCTTGGTAAGGCCCTTTGCAACTTAGTGAGACCCTGTTTCAAAATAAAGAATAAAATCAGGCTGCAGTGTAGCTTGGGGGTAGAATGCTCCCGGATTCCATTCCCAGTACCACAAAAACAAACAAACAAAAAACAGAATAGGGCTGAGGGAGGGGGGTTTAGCCCCCAGGTTCAATTTAAAAAAATAACATATCTCATCCTTTTTCCCTTTCTATTTTTCTCCTTTCCTGGAGAAAATACTCAGAGTGTCTTTTATGGACTAGGCACTCTTTTATGCAGTGAAGATAAGAAAGAAAAAAACAAAAAACCTTTGATATATCTTTAGGCCAACCTGGAAATTAACTCTTTTCCATATAAACATAAGAGAAGAGTTTAGTTATCATCTTGAATTATCTTTAGGATAAACATGACAGATTTCAACAATGGATTACAACAAAAAGAATGAACACTGATACTGTTCTATATATATATAGCCTTCAACTCTAGTGAATAAGCAGATTGGAAGGAGCTACGTTCAGTTATTCAAAAATATTTATTGATTGTAATCAAACAACTCATAACCAGAATATACCAAGAGTTCCTTCAAATCAATAAGAGAAATCAGATCCAATAGGAAAATAGGCTAAATACTTAAGTAGACACTTTGCAAAACACGAAATCCAAATGGCTAATAAACATGAAAAGCTGTTAACCCTTTTTGGTAATCAAAGATGATAATTTTAATTTAGTAACACAAATTAAAAGTAAAATTATTTGTTTTTTACATTTTTTTTTTAATACTGAAGATCAAACCCAGGCCTTGAGCATGTGAGGAATCACTCTACTTCTGAGCACATCCTCCACCCTTTAAGCTGAAATCTCAAACACAAGTCTGGCAACATTAAGCATTGAAGAGAAGAGCAATGGGAGCTCCTACACACTCCTGGTAGGACAGTGAACCAGTATAACCCTTTGGAAAAGTCTGACATTGCCTAATAAATCTGAAATCACATATTCCCTATGACACAGCAATTCTACTCTTAGAGCACAGAGAAGATCAGCTCCAGTGTGCCAGGAAACATTTTTTTACAAGACTGTTCTGAGCATCCTGTTTATACTAGCTCCAAACTGAAGATTAACCAAAATCCATCAACAGCAGATAGGTTAAAAATGGCAGTATGTTCATCCAATGGAATATTTTATTACACAAAATGAATGTACTATAGTTACATGCTTGCAAATAAGTATATCTTAAAAACACTGAGAAAAAGAGGGCCCAAAAGAATTCATACTCTCTGATTACCGCTCAATACAGGTAAAACTTAATTATAGTGCTCGGCTTAGCAGTACATTCTTAGTAAAATTATAGAGAAAACCAAGGAAGTAATAAACACACGAGAGGGGAAGGTGGTGGTCACAAAGGAAGGAGAATGCAGGGGCTCTTGACAATTTGGCAATGTGCTTTCTCTGCATCTAGCTGGTGCAACCTGAGGGCATGCTCATAATAACTTGGTGACCTTTATTTACTTAATTCATGTGGGTTATAGTTTATATTCCATAAGGACATAGAAAAAAACTAAGCAAAATTGTAAAACACTGAATGGCTGAAATTACAAAAAAGCTCAATGATTTTTACAAAAACAGATACTTACTGAACATCTTCCATATGCTAGGAACTATGCCAGGTTTGGAGGACACAGTTTACAAAAGAGGTACAGTCAGATCCAGTAAAATACAGAGAGAAAGGTCACACAAATAATCATGAAAATCACCAAATTAAAAGTTGTTTTTTAATAGCAATGAAAGGAAAGTTTGCGATGCTATCAAAGGAGCTGCTACAATCTAGGGTTTGGTGTCAAGATGACTGCAGTGAGATAGAAAATTTAATGTGAAACCTTAATAATGGACCTAAATTAATCTGGGAGAGAGGGAAGAGGCAAGTATTTCAGGCAGCTGGAAAAATAAATGCAAACTAGGAAACTAAAACAGGCCAGTGTAGTTAGACTTTAGTAGAGTGGTCCAAGATGAGGCTGGAAGAGTAACATGGGCAAATTGTGCAACAAATTGCGCTATTACTAAGAACTCAGAATTTATCCTAGGGGCAAAGGGAGGTCACTAAAGGGGTATGTGCATGAGATTTATAAGATTCAATTCACAATCTAAGAAGACCACTCTGGGTGCTCTGTGGATTATAAGGAGTAAGACTGTGTGCAGATGAGTTAGAAGGCTGTGTTAAGAAATGATGCTGCCCTGCTTAGGGTAAAGGCAGTATTAAGGTATGTTTTAGAAAGCAGACTCTACACAGTATGGTGATAGAATGGATGTGAAGAACTTACAAAATTGCTACTCTGAGTAATGGGAACGATTAGTAGAGGACATTGCAACAGGAGCCAGCTGACAACGGGATAGGAGGATAAAAGAATTCAGGACAAGCTTGTCTGTTTGACAATGAAATAGAGATGTCTAGCAGTAACTACACAAGTCTGGATCTCAAAAGAGAGGCATGAGTTGGAATTCAGGACTTGTTGCACATAGATGAGACCTGATGTCTAGGAAATGGATAAGATTACTTAAGATGAAAATGTAGAGAGGGAAAAAAAAAATAAGCACAGGACCATTTTTATAAGGAGCACTTATAGAAAATAGAAAAGGAAAGACTGAGAAGGAGCTTGCATTACTGAACTGAGACTGAATAATAGTGATCTGTGGCATGGAGAACAAGTTTCCAGTCAACGAATTTGGCTTTAAAATATAGTGCAAGTATGAAAAATGATCATTATTAATATAATACTGACAACTTAATTTTTTAAAAATAATGATTAGGTAGAATTCATGACTTTATGCAATGAACAATATCCTAATGGAATTTATCTTCCCTCAGTCCCATTTGTTATCCTATGCTTCTTCTCTTGCCTTTAATCATGTAATTTATTCAGAGGGTTTTACCTCTCCTACATTTGGTCATTTTCATCACTATATATTAGAAAATCATAAACAAATATTTTTCATTTGCCCTATTTTTTATTAATATGGCAGTTCTAGTTCTCAATTTTTTTCATCTCATTCATGAGACAACTCATCACTAACCTTCCATCCCCAAAGTTACCTTCCTCCAGCATGGTTCATACCATGTTACTCTTTCTGTGGGCAGACAATAGCTCTCAAAAGCCTGGAAACTTTAGTGAGCACCCATTGTATGCTAGCCAGTCTTTTAGGAAGTGTGATATATTATTAATAAGTAGGTACAATTCTTGCCCACAGGGAGGTTACTTACTAGTAGGAAAGCCTGACCCTAAACCACTAACCAGGAATACAATATAATGTTAGGGAATGATGAGTATCATGAAGAAAAATAAAGCAAAAAAATTAAATGAATAAATCATTATTTAATGATAATTAGACATAAAAATATAGTATTGTGCTTTACCTTCCTCTAGCAAGTTTCACTATAACTTTATTTGTGACCTCATTTCTTCTGCTTTATATTTTAGTATTTTACATCTTTCTTTACATGTTTTGTTCTGACCTGTCAGTCCCCAGGGGCATGACTAATATTGTTATATCCTTCTAGATCCTCTCATCTTCATATACTAAACTCAAATGTAGCATTTTTTTTTTACTAAGACATCAATGTTCCTATAAGAAATTATGAAATCTTGGTACCTCCTAAATTATTATTAGAGGTAAAGGGTAAGCAAAATCTAATTTGCTCACATTTTCTGCTACGGCTATTTATGTCTGCTATGTCTTGGCTATGACATATGTCATAATGTTTGCAAGACAATGTTTATTGAGATGGCAAATTATTAGACTATGTCTACATTGCCACTTTAGTTCTTGGCTAAATGGCCTCTGTATCAGGAGGCTCAATATGCTAGTGTTGTCTATATGTAGCAGATCGATAAACTGTGCTGGTTTCTTCTTTGACTTATATCTGTTGTTTTCTATGTGCCTTTGATAACTGAGACTCTAAAAGTAAAGTTGTTCCATTCCCAGTCTTCCAAAGAACCTCCATACTAATCTCTATAGCAGCTGTACTAATTTGCAATCCCAACAGTGTTTAAGAGTTCCTATTTCCTCACATCCCTGCCAGCAAACAATTTATTATTGCTTCTATGGATCTGGGAAACATTATGCTAAGTGAGATTAGTGAGTCACAAAAAGTAAAAAATTGTATGCTCTCTTAATATGCGGAACCTAGGGAGAAAGTGGGACATAAGAGGGACTCTAGATGAAGGAGAAATCTTAGATGAGCAAAGAAGGTGACTTAACTGAAGATGATAGGGTGAGGGGGAGGGAAACACCCTAACACATGATGTACTTTCACAATCATATCAAAGTCAATCACTAAACTGAACTTGAGAAGGAGAGGGGGAAGGAATGGGGCAGGAATTGAGGGAGGGTTAAATGAGAGACGTGTACACGTATGCCTTCACCAGCTTGTACTTAACAAAGATGCATGATTACAATGCACCAATAAAAAATATACATTTATTGGTGTGTTGTAGTCTCACATCATAATGTAATTCAGAGTAATAGGGACATACATGAACACAGTTAGCTTCCTGATGATGCCTTGAAGTTAGATGGAATCTTGATGTACTTTTGACTTGAATTTCCCTGGTTGCTAATGATGTTGAACATTTTTTCATATATTTAGTGACTCAACTATACTACTCCTGGGTATCTTTCCAAAAGACCCGAAGTCAGAATACTATAGTAACACATGCATAGCCATCTTTATAGTAGCACAATTCACAATAGCCAAATTACGAAGCCAGCCTAGGTGTTTATCAACAAATAAATGGATTACAAAAGTGTGGTATATATACACACAATGAAATTTTGCTCAGCCATAAAGAACAAAAGAGAATATGTTAAATGAGATGAGCCAGTCTCAGAAAGCCAAGGGTCATGTTTTCTCTCATATGAAGAAGTAGAGAAAATTAGGAAACAGATAAATGAGAGATACCAGTAGAATACTAGGGGGAGTATAGAGAAGGGGGAGGGGAGGAGACAGTTCAAAGAATGCTATGTACATATATGAAGTTACCAATACTAATCTCAATAATATATATGGAAAGGAAGAGGGAGAGGGTGGGATCTGGAGAGAAACACACCAAATGCTGTGTACATGTATGCTTCTATTGAACCTCATTCTAAACTTCATTATGATATTTAATTACAATGCACCAATATAAATACATTAAAAAATAAAAGTAAAGCTGGCACAATTAGACTCCTGGTCAAAGTGTCTAAGGTTGATCATGGCAAGGAGAAGAGGGGCTGGTGAAATGCTATTTAGAAAAGCTCCTTGGGATGTTTGGGTATCCTTTCCTGACCAATCCCAGACTCTTAACACAATCTCCTCATTTCACAGATAAGGATGGAGAGATTATCTAACTTGTGAAAATCATACAAGCAATGAAAGGCAAAGAGAGGGTTAGAATTAAAGACAGCTGTCTCTGGCCCTATTAGGGTTCATTTCACTAACCCCTGCACTTTAAAAATTGAGCCACCCCCACCCCCGCCCAAATCTATGAGCTGGGGCAGGTAAGACTAGAAAATGCTGTGTTAAGTAAAGTAAAAGAGGATTATTTCAGGACTTCTTAAAATCTAAAATATGCAAATGCACCTTGAGATTCCCTAAAAGAAATATGCAGGATTTTCAAATGTATTCAGTGATGAGGCTTTGCTTTGTTTTCAGAATTTTTATTAATGAAGCAACACAGAAAATGACTTGGTACATTTAAATCTGCCTCTTTTGTTTCCAATTTACTTTGCCTTCATTAAAACACACTAAAAAGAAGCCCAGAATAAGCCGGGCCTGGTGGCGCATGCTTGTAATCCCAGCATTCGGGAGGCTGAGACCGGAGGATCCGGGTTCGCAGCCAGCCTCAGCTACCTAGTGAGGCACTCCACAACTTAGTGAGACTCGGTTTCAACATAAAGAATTAAAAAAAATGGGGCTGGGGGTGTAGCTCGGAGGTAGAATGCCCCTGGGTTCAATCCTCTGAATTGATTTTACTAGTTTGCCAAATAGAATAAGTTGGGAGACAACTAAATTTTTAATTAGTGGTGGGACTATGAAATTACCTAAATGTCACCTTTTGATCACTTAAGAATACTACCCATTGCATATATATTTCTAAACATTCAAAAAATAAACTGTATATTAAATTGGTTATATAAGAAAAAGCTAATGTAGTGGGTCCTTAGCGACATCCACATTCCTAAAAATTAATCACGTTCTATTCCCATTTCAAGATGATAGCATTTGGAATCTGCATTTCTGGCAAATATGTTTAACTTTTAATTCTTTGACAACAGGAATATTTGATTTTGATTGCTTTAAAACAAACTGTAAAAATCAATAACAAAGAGGACAAAGTAGTTTTGAGTCAGTGATAAAAATAGGTACTAAAATGCTACTGGTTATACACAGGATCTGCTGTGAACAGGTCAGCTCAAGGTCCCAGGTAAACATCTTGTTTGTGTCCGGAAGCCTTGTTTTCTGCATGCCTCAGACTCTCAGTAGGGTCCTCCTACTCCGGTCTAAACATCGGGCCACTGCACCCTATCGATCTTCTTTAAATCTCCAGAATAATAAATTTCAAGGCAACACAGCAGAAGCCGACTAAAGCCCTTTAATTACATCACTGCTGAAAGGAAATCATTGATCAATGGCATTATGGGAAAATAAACTGCCCCCCAAACCAGATCAAAGTCAATAAAATAGCTGACTAGCTGCCCCATTTGGGACTCACGCTAGATTAGTGCTTGTGGACAAGCAAAAGAGACGATTCTAAAGCATGCTGCTTACTATCTTTTTGAAGCTCTCCCTGGCAGGTGTCATGCTCTGAGCATGGTTTTTGATTACTCTAATTAAATATAATATTATCAACAGATCTTCATATTGATCCTTTAAATCCTCCCTTCTAAATGAAAAATTAAAAGCCTAGAGAGAGGGCTTCATAGGATACCAGGTTATTTTAATGATTTTAGCCCTTCATCAATTTCCTTAATGTTGTATTATTCTAATATTTATCAATATTAAGGTACTAATTACCTTAGAAATTTGAAATAACATGTAAAATAATTTTAAAACATGCTCTTCCTGAGGTTAGATATATTATTTTCAATTTATATAAAATTACATTTTTTCATTAAAGTCTCAATATTTTTTCTATTATGTGTTAACTGTGCCAAAAAGACACACTATTTTTTTTTATTAATGGTATTATTTAAATACATTGCCTAATGCTGATTATGCAATATGAAAAAGAATTCTCTTTCTTCAGGTAATTAATTCAGAAAACTGTAAAAATACTTTTAAGACATAATTTTATAATACCTTATGAACATGTTTGTTTTCAAATAAGCAAGATGATTTAAATATTGGAAATCCTATCAATTCCATACATGCCCAGTACAAAATGTTTTCTTCTGTATGATTAGAAACAACAATTGACAAACAAGTTTTAAAGCCTCAACTCTCTCTTCAAAAGAAGAAAGTACAAATTTATAACTTGAAGGACTTAAATACTGATATTTAAGTTTTCATGTAAAATTTCAAAACTGTGTTAATAACAGAATGCAAGGTTATCCTTAAAGTAAATTTGAGAATTTGAGAGCATGCAAATTGAAAAAGAGACAAGGGGCCTTTAGTCCCAGACACAATGGCTGTAGCTGCTGACCCAGCCAACGCCAACAGCCATGCCTTCCTCCTCCCTGTCCGCAATCCTCATTCATGCCCTATTCCCCCAGGTGGTTCTCACTGCTAATGCCCAAATGGCATCAACCTGTTGTTCAGCATGTCTATGAAAAGGCTAGCCTGCTGGCTAATTTACCAAGGGATTAAAGCCCTGAAACCACTTCAATCTGCTACTTTGTTTCCATGTAAAAGCCTTACCCATGACACCAGTTCCCTCATGTTAAAATTGAAAATCTCTTTAAAAGAAAGAAAAATTCAATGTAAGAACTGTTTAATAGAGAAACTGCATGCCAGAAAAAAATACTGTGTGCCCTTGAACAATGCTAAGAAAGCGCACTGTTAGTCCTCAAGTCCTGTATTATTTATTAAGAAATATTTCATGTATTAAATGTCTACCAGTTTATAAAATTAACAGAATACAGATGCCAATGGGAACACTGGAGGGGGGGGGAGGTGAGGAAGGCACAGATATTAATGCAAAACTGTATGTACGTATAATTCATCATTGCAGCATAACATTTAATTAAAATTCGTATTTGTGTGTTTTGTTGAATGACAAAACATAACTGCATTAATTCACCCTGGAAAATGGAAGCTCCAAAAATCAAATATACAACTTTCTAATTTAATAATAATACTACTACCAATAATAATGACCTAAAGATTCATTATGCTCATAAAATTGACAAGTATATAGTGGTTGATTTTCCTATATGCAAAAAATCTACTAAGTCCATATTTATCAGAATAAGCTTTAAGATAATATAGAAAACATTAAGTTCTTTCTGTTCTGTTAAAGTAGAATCATTATAGTATTACAGTATAGTAATAATCATAGTGATATCTTCCTTCAATGACTACTCTATAAAAACCATTACAATAGTTATCACAAAATTTGCACTTAACTGGCCACTGAAATGTAGAAAAAAAACCCACTATTTTAAAGATGGGTATTAGCCGGGCGTGGTGGCGCACGCCTGTAATCCCAGCATTCTGGAGGCTGAGACCGGAGGATCCGGGTTCGCGGCCAGCCTCAGCTACCTAGTGAGGCACTCCACAACTTAGTGAGACTCGGTTTCAAAATATAGAATAAAAAATAGGGCTGGGGGTGTAGCTCGAAGGTAGAATGCCCCTGAGTTCAATCCCCAGTACCGCAAAAAAAAAAAAAAAAAAAAAAAAAAAAAAAAAAAAAAAAAAAAAAAAAAAAAAAAAAAAAAAAAAAAAAAAAAAAAAAATAAAGATGGGTATTCATTACTTCACAAACTGAAAAATGTAGTGAACCTATATTTATGTCTTACTGAAGAACAGATGACTAAAATCTAAATGCATATTCATTACCTCCCTGCTATCATTTGGTAAGTCCGCTTTACCAATAACTTTAGGATTATCAGAATTTAGGTAGAACTGTTTATTAAAGAGGATGGATTTCCACTTTAATCTCAATTTTCTATGTAAGTTTTTTTTTCTAAACAAGTTGAAAGCAATTTCCAGTGAATGTACTAGACAAGCCATTATTTCACTGACATTCATTTATTAAAACCTTGAGAAGGGAGAGAAAAGTATAATATTAAGACACAGTTGACCCAATAAGAGCTAAATTGTTAAGTTATTTTACAGTTTGTAGCAGTGACCTGGAAAAGATCATTCAGAGGAGACAAACATTATTGTTTCTCTTTTCATTTCTTTACTGTGGTGACTAGTGTCCCTACTACCCAGTGATGCCAACAGCACAGATTTGCTGGAATGAAAAGCAATGCCAGCAATAATGTGTCAGTGCCAAAGGCTTAAGAGGAAACGAATGTGCTCTAAGTTAAGATCCGTGTGATATTCAAATTAAAAGTGCTTCACATAAGGACAGGATGCTCAAGGTCCCATTTCAATCGCAATTTTATTATACTGACAAATATGAAATTCTGACTGCCAATAAAAATACTGAATTTGAAGCACTTCTGTGCAAAATTCATGGCCTTGAAAGATATTCTGCAAGCTGTCACCCCAAGGACCATAATGGATTTGTCTTTAAAGAAAAATGTTTACAGTATGAATTACTAAATGTGTTTTATGTATGTCTTCATGTTTTAAATCAAGAAATACAAATTATTTTTCTTAGTCGACATTTATTGACAAATTCACATTCAGTGGAATTTTGAGAAGCTCCCTAATCAAGTTTTATAATAATAAAATACATTTTAAGTAAATTTATTTTTTATAAAACTAATGTAAAATTTCTTTCTTATAGTTTGTCAGAGACTGCTATGCTGAATTTTATAAGGTTAAAATCTAATGATCTTAAACAAAATTCTCTTGTTAAATTACTCACATGTAAAAATAATCTCAATATTTATTGAGTTTCATTTATATTAAATAAGTAAAAAAAGATGTCAAGTAGAAAAAGAGGTTGGTTTTCAACATTTATATCTTGTTTGGGGTGTATTTCCTAAAAACAACTCATGAGGCATAAAACTGCTAACTTTTAATTCTGATTAAAATAAAGTTTGAGGTGAACAGACATATTGCCAGTCACATCCTTTTTGTCCTCACAGAAGTAATCCATTCAAAAATTCTTTTAATTCAGAGGGGAGAAAAAAAGAAAAATAGGAATAAGCTATACAGTGGAGAATATTTCCACCAACCCCCATAATTCCACACGACCAGGCTGCTTCTGTTACTCTATAAAAGGAAGCAAGGCATTGGATAAAAAGCTTCAACAAACTATTATTACACGCTTTTCTAGTCCATTAAAAGAAAGTAATTTAATCAGTTTATAGTTCTCAGGAAAATCTCATTCAGAGAAATTTTATTGCCAGCTATCTAAATAGTAAATACGTATTATCCTCTCAAAATGAGTTTGTGCTTGCCAAGGGCAAACCATTGCTGCTATGGTAGAGCACTGTCAGAGGGACAAGAAGTTTAAAAGGTTATAAAGATGCCATTAACGTCAGGGGACTGTCTTGTCAGGACTCGGAAATGCTTAGTAATTGGGGGTTTTATTCAGAGTGTATTAGCACCCATACGAACAGCAGTTAATATGATGCTTTAGGCTTTACTTTGTTACAGCCCAGGAAAACTACCTGGAAATGGCCGAATACTGTAAACGAGTCTGCCAGAGAGCATGGCTCATTTTATCATCTGGCTCTACCTGCGTCTCTGAATAAAATATCAATAATGTACATACGGCTCAGAGGCAAATCTAGATCCAACCAAATGAGAACCACAGAGAAAAATATAAATGATAACTAATCCGTCCTGACAGCATGTATGTTTGACAGAAGTGTGAGGGTAGCAAAGGGCACCTGCACCTGGTTTGACTCATAGAGCCTAGTTTAAGAGGAAACTGCTACAACGTAACTTATATTAATGTTCATGAATATACAAAATGATGAATGGTTACAGTGAAACAATAGAAAACAAGAAGCATAGAATAATTCTACCTCTATCACATTACTTTTTAATCCACCAGTGATTTACAGAAATAAAATGATTTTTTTCACTGATTTTTCTGATTCTGGAGCTATTGGACTAATTTTGTAGAAAATAGTCTCCTAAAATTGTTTTTTAATTTAGGAAATACATCATACAACTCTTTAAGTTATTCATTTGTCAGTTCTAACAACTATATAAATAATAATCACTTAAAATCTTTAAAGATATACTTGCCTAAAATTTTTGGATATTGATGATACTGTGCCTATACTTTTTCCAGATCACTGTCTATATAAATATGGATATACAAAGTTTAGAAAAGGTAGCATGGTGAGGGTCTGATCACCTAACATACCTGGCTTCATTGTGTGTCTATGTGAGGGGGCTACTGAACCAAGGGCTCTACATCTGAGATACACCCCTAGTTCTATTTTATTCTTTATTTTTGAAACAGGATCTCATTAAGTTGTGGAGGCTGGCTGCAAACCTGTGATCTTCCTGTCTCAAGCCTCCCAAGTACTGGGATTACAAGTGTGTGCCACCACGCCCAACTACATGCCCGGCTTTTAATATATCAAATATAAGCAGTGTAGTAGAGAGAGTGAGAGGTGAAAACCCAACTCTGTGCTAGTAAGATCCTGGAGAAGAAGCCGGGTGGCAAATGCCAAGTGAACTATGGAGGCACTGAAATAATTACACCCCATCCATCATTGCTCAAGGCAGTTCCCAGGCCAAATAGCCTGCCTAAGTAATCCTCTGCCTTCAGAGCCCAGCCCCAGCATCTCCTTCTTATACCCTCTCATCTACACCTTGCATAACATCTAGTACACTGGGTGTACTAAACAGGGAGTGTGACTTGTTCATTTCCATAAACTCAGCACCTATCATGTTATCTACACATAGTAATGGCTCAATAAACATTCATTAAATTGGCATTAGACCATATCTTATTTGAACTGAAATTCAAGGTGAGTTTTTTCTCTGTAAACTGGCCAAACATTATATAGGTTTCAACACTATTTATTTAATACAATTATTGTGTTGGCTTTTTGTCATTGTGTCCAAAATACTTGACATACACTACTTAAAAGGGATTTATTTTTCTCTCAATGAATGAGTGAATGAATGAATGAATGAATGAATGGTGAGAGGAGCTTTCTTCTGTTGCCAGCCTTGGAAAAACAGATTATACTACCAGTGAGATCGACGGAAGGCCCTGGGGTAGAAACAGGCAAAGGGTTCTCTTCTGATGGTACTGTCTGAAAATTCAATGAAAGAACAATCACCAGCTATCTTTCCAGTTACTTGTCTGAATTCATAGAGCTAGTAAGGGCTAGAGGTAGGATTAGCAGCATGCAGCTATTTAAATACATTTAAAAGAAAGTTAAATGGAGACTAGTCAGTCACAGAAAGTGAAGGATCCTATGTTTTCTCTTATATGTGGAAGCCAGGAAGAAATTGGGATACAAGAGGGACTCCAGAAAAAGGAAGCAAAGCCCCAGTGGAGCAATGGAGGGGATACAAAAGGGGGAAGAGTGGAGTGAGACTTGATGAAGGAAGTACTTCAACTGATGCTATGTATTCATATGAAATTGTCAGGACCAGTCTCAAAATCATGTACAGGGAAGGGGAAGGAGGGGGTGGGATCCTAGGGAAAGCTCACCAAGTGCTGTGCGCATGTATGTCCCTATCACTCTGAACTACATTATGATGTGAGATTACAATACACCAAAACAAGTATATTTAAAAACAGGCAAGTTAATTAAAACAATATGAAATTTAAAACTCAGTTTCTTGTTCATCCTTGCCAGAGCCTCCCTGTGTGCCTGACATTCCCTCCCCTCCCTAGATACAGTTCACAGTTACCAAGCTTCACCCAGTTTCAGTACGCATCTTGACTTAGTGCTTTTTCTGTTGCTATGACAGAACTGAAGACTGGATAATTCATAATGAAAAGAGGTTTATGCCACTCACAGTTCTGGAGGCCAGAAGTGCAAGAGTGGGTGGCTACATCTATGCTCACGAGTACGGGCCTCATGCTGCTCCAAACAGGGCAGAAAATGAAAGGGTAAGCATGTGTGTGCAAAGAGAGGAGAGGAGAGGAGAGGAGAGGAGAGGAGAGGAGAGGAGAGGAGAGGAGAGGAGGAGAAAGGGGCCAGGTGTGTCATAATAGTCAGCTCTCGAGGTTACTAAGCTGTTGGGGGAATATGGACAGGACTGTTAACCTGACAAACCGGTATCCATCTATTCCTGAGTCCTCCACTCCCACGATCCAACACCTCCACCAGGGCCAGCCCCCCTTACTGCTGTGCTGAGAAAGTGAGCCACAGCATGAATTTTGGTGGGGACAAGCCATATTCAAATCGCAGCGCCCCATCCCCACCCTCAGTGCATGATGAGCCTCATCCCATCTCTGACCCAATATGATTTCTGAGGTTCCCACCCTTCCTAAAATTCTTCACCATGTTCTAAATTTCAACCCAATCTAATTTTTATCTTTTTTGAAATAATTTTTAATCACAAAGCATCACATGTAAGGTGAGGCTCTACATGGGCTAGCCATGCAAGGAGCAGAGAGGGAAGCATGGCAGGAAGAGGGGAGAGAGAAGTTCAAAGGGTCTGAAATGGGGAAAAGCTTTCTGAATTGAGGCCTTGAAAGGAAGGCTGTTACTAAGATTATACCAGTGATTTATTAACTGTTTCCATTATTACTAGACATTAAAGTTGTCTCAAATCTTGACTATAACATACAATCTTGTGATGAATATCATTCTACACACAACTTTAAAATATGTATTAATATTTCTGTAGGATACTTTCTAGAAATGGAATGTTGATTTAAATTTTGGTAGGGACTGCCAACTTACTGACAAAAATGACCCAGTGGGTATTAGTTTAAATGGTTTTTCCATATCCATATGGAGAGCATGGTTTACACGCATGCACATGCACGCACACACCACACACACACACACACACACACACACACACACACTATATATATATATATAAAACACTGTACTCTAAATGTGACACTAACAGAGAATTACAGAATAGTATCTATTCTATGGCATGAGTAAAAACAAGGACAAAAAAAAAATGCTATGACTTGTCTGCAAATTCCATTATTTATTTGGTTAGTCAAACAATCTAAAATAAAGGACAGTCAACATCTAGTATGATTTTGCCAAATACTTTCCTAAGATTGATCAGCTGAGAATATCTCCTATTATTTAATGTAGATTGGAAAATCAATTCTAAGAGAATTTAAGCATATTAGAACTATAAACTAAATGTTAAAAATTTTGAGTAGACAAAATACTATGAGAGTGCAGATTTGGTACACTGTTGTGGGTAAAACCTTGTTACTCATCCACCATTATCGCTTAATAGATATTTGACCTTTTGAATGGTTATTTTCTCATATGCAAGATAAAGTTAATAAAGGTATGCCTTTTACCGGGATCTGTGCATGCAGATTAAATGCATCAATCCAAGTCAAGTGCTTGGTACAATGGCTGGTACAAAGAAAGTCCTCAGTAAGTTGTAGTCATTATTGCTGTTATTTGTTTTGAGCTTTGAATTACACCTGAAGCAGTAATGTATAGGTAAACTACAGGTAAATGTGACTTCATGCTTCTAATGTCACATTCCTGTGTTCTTCAGATATCCTAAATTCAGTTTTACTATCCTTGTCATGCTCTGCATGAGACGTCTGTCTAGGGAGTTCTTGACTGCATGTGTTGCTATTATAACACGTGTGCTTCAGACATAAAACTGATAATACTAAGATGTGGACTTGTTTCAGACTGCCAGCAAATTCCAATAGCTCAGTTTACTCATCTGGGTCCATTTATTCAGAGGAATTTTCTTTTCCTTAGTATGAACAAATATCACAGAAGCTTTTCTGAGTAACAGAAATGAAAAACAAAACAAAACAAACGTCAGACAAGTTTCTCAAAACTAAAACAAAGACAACTAATGTCCCATACCACCCCCAAAGTAGTTTACAACTGGCATTTCTCTTAATCACTTTAACATACAGAACTTGGCAAAATATTAAATATTTTGCTATTATTATATATAGTTAAAATGAAGTATGGTTCTTTATATGAACATAAGACTCATAATGCTAGGCATGAGGTAACTAAGCAGTAGTATTCATAGCTCCTGCTTCCAATAAGTTTACTAGTGTTTCACAAAAAAGTGTTACAATACACATGTTAAAACACATTGTTAACTTTAATAGAGACATAATTCTTCAGCATATACAGGAAAAGATCCAGCTAGACCAAAACTATCCTCCTGGCCACAGTAGTAGAAGGCCTGCACCTGTTTCTCAACAAGTAGCAGCAGCAATTGGTATCAGAATCCATTATATGCAAAATTGCAGAGTATGATATATCAGTATATGGAGTACATTATCACTTGTTTTCATTTTAGAGGACAAGCTCAGTCCTTCCCCATGTAGTTTCTAGCACATTCATCCTAAAGTTAAAGAACTTTTCACAACATTGTTTCCTTTGGTTAAGAGAATTAGCAGATATTATTTTACTCTTAGAGTCGAGTGTTCCTAGATGGGCAAAACTAAGACATCAGTATTTCTTTCTGAATTCTGACTTAATAAGGATTATTTCTAAGTGTGCTTGTGTTATAAATGATCCCTACTTTACATTATACTTATAATTCAATGGCTTTGCCTCTAGTGACCTTCTGTGAGAAATATCTTAAATTAGATATTTTTGAAATGTCAGTGCTTCATTTGACTCTGATTTGACCCACAAAATACCCTTTTACTGAGTCAAAGTATCACTCTGTTATTCTCACTTCTGCCCAGCTTTGCACCAGGCTCTGGGCACAGGCAGATTCCACTCCCTGGCCCCTATACTGTCCCCATCCCCAAGATAACCAACTTTAAGTTTTGGTTGATGGAAAATCCCTGAGATCCCAGGGTCTGCTCCTGGCAAGGGAATACTTATTCCCAAATAGCAAAGGATAAAAGAAAGCCATATATATGGACAGAAAGTGCTCTTAACTTTACCTCAGCATTTTTACACATGACATTTTGCACCTCGACCAGCAAATTGTCTGACTGTGGGCTGTGGGGGACTTCTCTCTCTCCTGGCAATTTGTAAGCATTTTCATCATGGATACTTTAAATTCTCAAATGAAGATGGCACAAGCTTGGAGATGAGAAAAGGCCCAAAGACAAAGGTGATAAGAAATATTTTACTATGCTAGTTTTTTAATATCAAGCATGACTCACTACAATGCCAAAATATCAAAAAGAAGCGGGAAAGATATAAAAGAATTAATTGCTTATAAATCACAAATGAAAAGTCAAGAAAAAATACGAAAAATTTAGTTCCACAATGCAGTGGTAGTGGTGGTGGTGGTGGGGAGGAATGAATAAAGACACTTCACAAAAGAAGAAATAAAAATAGCCCATAAGTATATGAAAAAATGTTCAACTTCATCGGTAATCAGGGAGGTGCAAATCAAAACCACACTGAGATTCCGTCTAACCCCAATCAGAATGGTAATCACCAAGAAGTAAAAAAATAATAAAAAATAATAATAAATGTTGGCAAGGATGGGGGAAAATTGGAACTGTTCTACACTGTTGGTAGGATAGCAAATAGTTCAGTTGCTATGGAGATCAGTGTGGCAATTCCTCAGAAAACTGGGTGTGGATCCACTATATGATCCGGCTATACCACTCCTGGGTATCTTCCCAAAAGGGGCTGAAATCAGAGAACTATAGTAATAAAGGCATACCCATGTTCATAGCAGCACAATTCACAATAGCCAAATTATGGAACCAAACTAGGTGTCCATCAATGGATAAATGGATTACAAAATTATGGGATATCCACACAATGGAATTCTACTCAGCAATAAAGAACAAAATTATGTCATTTGTAAGAAAATGGAAGGAACTGGAGAACATTATGTTAAGTGAGATTAGCCACTCACAGAAGAAAGTGAAGGGGCATATGTTTTCTTTAATATGCAGAAGCTAGGGAGTAATGGGGATACCAGAAGGGCTCCAGATAATGGAGGAGACACCTCCGTAGAGCCAGGGAAGTCATCTAAGGAAAGGAGAGGGAGAAGAGTGAGGTTCATTGAAGGAATAACTATCATTGGCTATGTCTACATATGTGAAAATAGCAATGTCAATCTCGGTATTCTGAATGGGGAAGGGCGGAGATGGGGAGCCAGTGGGGGGTGAGGCACCAAGTGCTGTGTGCATGTATGTCACTGTCAACATGATTTACATTATGATGTGAGACTATAATGCACTAACAAAAGCATATTTTAAAAAAGCAGACAGATCACCTACAAAAAAAAGTAAGTTTAGAAAACCAGATGTTAAGCTAGGAATTACGAGAGTATATATGAAAAGATGGATTTTTCAAGTTTTCCACCCAGTTCATATTCAAATAAAACAATTCAAATTTGTCTTCAGTAAAAATAAAACAAAACAAATATGCAACAATGATATTATCTGAGACTAAATTATAAACTCAAAATATAATTACTATTTTCTCTCATAACTAATAATGAAAACCCATTGCATTTAACCTTCATGTAGCTGTATAGAGAAGTGGAAATGTAATCTTAATTTGTAGTTAAAGACAGGTATTTTCTAGCTAGTATGGTGGATGGCATGATGGTAACCCTAGTACTTGGGAGGCTGAGACAGAAGGATTGCAGATTTGCGGGAAGACTCAACAATTTAATGAGCGTCTCTACAACTTAGTGAGAACCTGTTTCAAAATAAAATAGGCCTGGAGGTGTAGCTCAGAGGCAGAATGGCTCTGGGTTCCAAATCCCCAAAACAACACACACACACACACACACACACACACACACACACACACACACAGAAGTGGGATTTTGGGTTTTTGGGGTACCTGGAATTGAACCCAGGAGCATTCTACCTCTGAGCTACACCCCAAGCACTTTAAAAAAGACATTATTATTTTTTATTTTGAAATGGGCTCACTAAGCTGCTGAGGTTATCCTCAAACCTGCTATCCTCCTGTCTCAGCCTCCTAAGTACTGGTATTACAGGTGTGCATTACCATGCCTGGTGATAGGTGTTTTCTATTGCACAAAAATACAATATTAACCAATTTTGGAGGGTCACTGGAATATATTTAATACTATATACCAAAATGTAATCTTAATTAAGATTAAGATTACTTGATAGGATTGTTATAAAATAAGAGAAATTAGCCAGGTGTATTGGCACATGCTTATCATCCCAGTATTTGGGAGGCTGAAATAGGAGAATCAAGGTTCAAAGAACAGTCTCAGTAATCTAATGAGACTCTCAGCAACTTAGTGACATCCCATTCCAAAATACAAGAAATAAAAAGGACTGGGGGTATAGCTCAGAGGCTTCTGGGTTCAATTTTCAGTACCACAAAAAAATAAAACAAGAGAAATTATATGCAAAGCAATCAGTGCGATGCCTAGTGAAGAAGGTACTCAATGAAGTATTACTACAAAAGACCAGATCTGCATATTAATACTCTTCCTATCATTTTCTAGCTTTCAACTCACTGTTCCTCCACGGGAGGGCTTTCAATGCAGTGCTTCCTTTTGGTTGGGTTAATCACCTGCCCTGAGCCTGGAGACACTTGATTTGTCCTGACTAACACTCCCACCGGCCACAGCCACGTCATGGAAGGGGCTCAAAGAGAGGAAAAGCTCTGCTTCTGGCCCTGGGTCTCAAAGTTATTATCCCTTAGTTTCTCCTTTGATTTAAGGCACTGCGATCAACTTTCAAAACTAAAGGAATTGATTTCCAATTTTGTAATGAAAATCATAGAGAATTAATCCTTATTGGAAATTTTTCACATTATATTGATGTTTGATGAAATACATCTATTTGGATAAAGGAAGCTGCCATAAGCAGTCAACTAATGTCCAACAAAGATCAACAAACTGGAATATTGTGCTAAATACTTCTTTCTAGTTGTTTATTTCATTCGTGAGTTCTCTACACTTATTTGGCACATTCAGCATGATAAACTGAGTGTCTTAGCCTGCCAAATGATAGGTTATGCTCTATGGATCTCTTTTGTTATTGCTGTAGTTAGTTTCTGTGTGTGTTCACAAGTGTGTCTATGTCTTAAGAATCTTGTGAGGACATTGTAACAGTAGCTATTTTGAGAAGGCTCAGTTCACAAACTAAACTTTTTATGCATTAAATTAGGATTTAAAAAAAAAATCAACAACCACCACTGGTTTTAAAGTAATGACACAAGGTAGGGAATACACTTTCCTCTCCAAGTAAATCTTATCATTGGTCACATACTAAAAAGGTTTTCCTAGCCAGGCGTGGTGGCGCACGCTTGTAATCCCAGTACTTGGGAGGCTGAGACTGGAGGATCTGAGTTTGCGGCCAGCCTCAGCTACTTAGTGAGGCACTCTGCAACTTAGTGAGACCCTGTTTCAAAATAAAGAATAATAAAATAGGGCTGGGAGTGTAGCTCAGAGGTAGAATGCCCCTGGGTTCAATCACCAGTACTGCAAAAATAAAATAAAATAAAATAAAATAAAATAAATAAAGTTTTCTTGACATTTTGTCTGGATCGGGAATTTATACAATATTGCTATCTGTAAGAATTTCTTGCAGTTGAGCACACAGAATTTTCCTTCTTTACCTTCACAGTTAAATGATTAATACAGATATTAAGGAAATGTGTCTAGAAAAAACTATGGAATTTTTTCATTTTTAATGTAAATGTACAGATGTGGATGGTTCATCCTGTGCTTTCTAGCTGACTCAAAACCTTTTAAGCTAAAGGAGCTACTTTATGGCTAACATGTGATATGACTATTACTTAATAATATGTTTGATATATAATATTAATATATACTTATAGTATAAATAATATATATAATAATAATAATAATAATAATAATGATAATAATATCTCCTTTGATTTTTGTGGTACTGGTCAGGCCTAGGGCTTGTGCATGCTAAGCATACACTGAGCTATATCCCCAGTCCGTGTAGGCTATTTCTACCTCTTACTAAGCAAACAGTATTTAATTGATTATACTGGTCCTTTTTAAGGTCCCCAAATTGCTTGATCAGTATTCCAGGCCGAAAGTTGACGTGGTCAGGAATCCAATGCCACAGACAAGCCCCACAGGGAGGAAGGAAACTTCTGTGACTAGAGAGTTTTATAATTAAATGTGACTTAATGGCTTTTAATTGCTTGTGGTACTCAGAGAAATGAGACAGGTTTATCAAACTTAATCCTGCTATATTTATTTGAGGCATATATAGAAGTAGATACTTCTCTAATTACTCAGAGATCAATTATTGGAAAATGACTCAGTTGATATACTGTAAATTATGCTTAACAGTTAATCTTAGAAATTAGATATATTATACAAGGAAATCTTGGTTAATTCTAAAAAATATGGAACATATGATATACATAATTTAACACTGAGAGCTCACTTTATGTGCTCCAAAAGGAATTCTTAATTGAGGAAAGAAGATAGTTAAAAAACAAAGAGCCCAAATGTTCTCTTTCAAACACCTCTGTCATTCACTAATTTCATTTTGGTATAACAGGGATATAAAATTCTTACATTATTTCTTTTTCTGAAACATTTTTTTTTTATAAAAAAATGGTAATTTGTGACTTTATTTTGTCATGTAGTTATAAATATGAACATAAATTCTTTCAGTTTATCTTGCACTCAAGACTAGTATCATTTTTTAATGCTTTTTAATGTTGGTACAAAATTAAAACAAACACTCTATTTCTTAAGTGAAAAGGCTACCAAGAAATGTAATTTTACATGTGAGTTTGGGCAATATTATATTTTGGTATGTGAAAGGAGAAAAATATGTAATTGAAATAACATGTACTTCATGTGATGTTTTTCCCCCCACAAATGAGATGTTTCCTATTTCATTATTGTGTATTCAAGATACTTTATTTTCGAGTACTATTAGGGACAATAAAATAATTCTTTTCTGTAATTTCTCAGTGGTAGGTAATGAAGTTATAACTCACACTATGGTTTCTGGTTAGCTACAATAAGAGTGGAAAAGGAAATTAATAAAGTAATTTTTAAAATAAGTGACTTAGATTGCTGCATATTTTAAACATATGGATATTACAAATAATCAGACAAAGTGAAGAACACTCTCATATAATATCAAGAACACTCAGGAGATAGGAGAACTACTGATTTCCTTCTTTGGAACCCTTCAATACATAGACAAAGAAAGAAAATTGACCGGATTAGCCTATAATAACAAAGAGTTGAGAAATTGGGCCATTTTCATTTTTTTTTTTTTGGAGAAAAAACACACAATACTTAGAACTCAAAGCCCAGTTTCTATACTATTTCTAAAGTGAAGAAAAGAAAAGGTGGTAATGAATAACTTCAAAGTTTCAAAAATGCTGTAACATTTCATTCACTGAATACAAAAGTTTAATTGCTTCGTTATTTCTTTTAGGCTACAGTATTAACTAACAGCAAAACAAGAAAATCACTCCAATAGAGTAATATTTTTCTACTATGTAAACTGGCTTAAATGTAGATATGTATATATACATATTTATTTAGAGGTGAGATGCCCTGAAGACCATCTCAATAGCTAATTTATAATAGTTTAAAATAAATGAACTACGAGCTGGGCGTGGTGGCGCACGCTTGTAATCCCAGCATTCGGGAGGCTGAGACCGGAGGATCCGGGTTCGCGGCCAGCCTCAGCTACCTAGTGAGGCACTCCGCAACTTAATGAGACTCAGTTTCAAAATAAAGAATAAAAAATAGGGCTGGGGGTATAGCTCGGAGGTAGAATGCACCTGAGTTCAATCCCCAGTACCGCAAAAAATAAATAAATAAATAAATAAATGAACTACGGGTGAAGCACACAATCCCCACTTCTGTCCCATGAGAAAAGCAGACGGGACTTATGTAGCATTCATTCCCACCAGCACTACCACCTACCCACTCAATACAAACCTACCTGCTCTGTCTTGTTGATTTTGTAATTGCATTCTTTAGGAAACTTTAATGCCAATATACATGCTTGACAAAATGCAGATAAAAGTACTTCATAACATATAATGAAGATCCACATGGCTTTACTTATATAGTGATTACAATTCTAGTTCTCAGTAATTCAATACACTATGACATTTTAAGCATTAAAATATTGGTATTTTTCTTATTGTAGTAGTTCTTCTGATATTTTTAAAAAATGTTATTTGTGCTTTGAGATATTTCTAAAATGATATATTGCATTAAAAGTCAACAGCCAAAAGCAATTTGGCAAGATAAAAGTCCTCTCCCTTATCTCCATTAAAAAAGCCTTGTAAGAATGCTGGCGAGGATGTGGAGAAGTGGGAATTCTAATACATTGTTGGTGGGATTGCAAATTAGTGCAACCACTTTGGAAAACAGTATAAAGGATCCTCAGACAAATGGGAATGAACCTATCATATGATCCAGCAATATTACTTCTGGGTATCTACTCAAAAGAATGGAAACCAAATTACCAGAATAATGCATGCATATTTATGTTTATAGCCACATAATTCACAGTTGCCAAACTATGGAACCAGCCAAGATGTCCATCAACAGATGAATAGATTAGAAAACTATGGGATATATACACAATGGAATTTTATTCAACCATAAAGAAGAACAAAATCATGTCATTTGCAGGGAAATTGATGGAACTGGAAAACATTATGCTAAGTGAGATTAGTCAGTCATAAAAAGTAAAAAATCAGATACTCTCCCTAATATGTGGGAGCTAGGGAGAAAGCGGGTCATAGGAGGAACTCTAGACAAAGGAGAAACCAAAGATGAGCAAAAAAGACAACCTAACTGAAGGCAATAGGAGGAGGGGGTGGGGAACACCCCAATGCACATGATATACATTCACAAGCATATCAAAGTCAATCACTAAGCCGAACATAAGAAGGAGGGAGAGGAGAGGGAATGGGTTGGGAATTGGGGAAGGGTTAAATGAGTGCTGTGTGCATGTATGTATCTACCAGCTTGTACCTCATTAAAATGAATGATTACAATGCACCAATATAAGCCGGGCGTGGTGGTGCACGCTTGTAATCCCAGCATTTGGGAGGCTGAGACTGGAAGATCCAGGTTCACAGCCAGCCTCAGCTACCTAGTGAGGCCCTCCGCAACTTAGTGAGACCCTGTTTCAAAATAAAGAATAAAAAATAGGACTGGGGGTACAGCTTGGAGGTAGAATGCCCTTGAGTTCAATCCAGTACCACAAAGAAAAAAAAAAAAAAAAAGCACCAATATAAATATTTTTAAAAAAATTCCCTTGTAAGGTATTATTTTAACTCATTTCCTGGTTACTGGGCTATTGTACTAGGAATAAGGTTGAGCAATATGAATTTCCTCCAGAGCCAGTTTGGGTTCTATTTTCTTGTAGAGGTATCTGAAAAAAATCATGTTAGAGTCGGAAGGGATTGGGTTCCTTAGGAAAAATAGCAAGGTATGTGTGAGGGGTGTCTCAGCTCAGGCCATCCTAACAAAATACCACATACTGTGCAGCACAAACAACAGACATTGATTTTTTCCCCCACAGTTCTGGAGTCTAAAAGCACAATTACAAGACATGTCAACCAATGGCATAGAATAGAAGATACAGAGACAAATTTTCACACTTATAGCCAGTTGATTTTGGACAAAGGAGTCAACAACATATGCTGCAGAAGACAGCTTTTTCAACAAATAGTGCTGGGAAAACTGGATATCCACATGAAGAAGAATGAAAATAGACCCCTAATTCTCATCTCACACAAAAGCCAACTCGATATGGATCAAATACTATGAAATTAGATCAGAAACTTTGAATTACTAGAAGAAAACATAGGACCAACCCTCCAAAATATAGGCACTGGTAGAGACTTCTCATTAAGCTTCCCAAAGCTCAGAAAATAAAATGGAGAATAAAAAGACAGTATAGCATCAAGTTAAAAAGCTTTTGTGCAGCAAGGAAAACAAGAGTCTGAAGAGAGAGTCTACAGAATGGGAGGAACTCTTTGTCAGCTACTTCTCTGAGAGAAGACTAATATCTAGAATATATAAAGAACTCAAAAAACAACACTAGTCGGGTGCAGTGGCACATGCTGTAATCCCAGTACTCTGGAGGCCGAGACAGGAGGACTGCAGGTTTGTAGCCAGTCTCAGCAACTTAGCGAAGCTCTTTGCAACTTAGTGAGACCCTGTTTCAAAATACAAAATGGACACTTCTCAAAAAAAGAAATACAACTGATCAATAATGTTCAATATCATTAGCAATCAGAAAAAAGCAAATCGAAACAACACTGAAATTCCATTTAACTCTAGTTACGATGACAATCAAGGATACAAATAATAATAACTGCTGGTGAGGATGTGGGGAAATAGAAACTCTTATATACTGTTGTTGGGATTGTAAGTTAGTACAACTACTACATAGATCAATACGGAGGTTCCTCAAAGACTAAGAACAGAACCACCATATGATCTGGCTATACTACTCCTTGGCATTTTTCCAAAAGAATTAAAGTCAGAATACAATTCACTATAGTGATACATGCATATTCATGTTTATAGCAGCACAATTCACAATAGCCAAATTATGGGACCAAACTAGGTGTCCTTCAACAGATTAAAAAAAATAAAGAAAATGGAGTGTATATACACAATGGAATTTTACTCATCCATAAAGAACAAAAGTATGTCCTTTGCAGGCAAATGGACGTGATGTCTCAGAAAGTCAAGGGTCGTCTGTTTTCTCTCATATGTGGAAGCTAGCAAGAGAATAGGAAACAAAAGAGACTTGAATCAAATGAGGAGAGAGACCAGTAGAATAGTGGAAGGGGATTGGTGGAGGGAGGGAGGAAGAAAGAGAGGACTGAGGAAGGAAACAGTTCAAAGCACACTATACCCACATCACTACCAATCTCACCAACATGTGCGGGGAGGGAGGACGGACGAGGGACCAAAGGTGGGGATTTGCATGTGTGTGTGTATCACTTTGAGCCTCTCTATGATGTAAGATTACAATGCACTAATAAAAGAATAAAATAAAATATTAAGAAAAGAAAAAGCACACATATTGCTACTGTCATTTATTCCAATAATTACTACTTCTATGCTGCAATAATGAACTTAATTGTAAGCAGAGTGGGCCCTGAGAACGATGTTAGTTCACGCTCCATTATATTCTGCTTAGTTGCTTTAGACTACTTTGCCAAGCAGCACTTTGGCAATCCTTTCTACAGGGCTATAAATTTGGTAGTAAATAATTGCCTTTTTAAAATTAATGGATTCCTTTATAGCACATAACCATGTTGGCACTAAAATGGATCCAAACTCAACAGAAGTGAATTTTCATGCATGAACTTAAAAGATATGCCCAGATATCCCAGGAAGCAGGTTTAAAACTTGAGAAGAATATAGCTTTGGAGTCAGACCATCTAAGTCTGAGTACTGACCTACCACTTAAGAAGGTGTGTGACGGGGGAAGCTATGGCACCTTTTGTCTAAACCTAAGATTTTTCTAGAAGCACTATGTTCCAAATTGAGGGGAGGGCATAACTCCTGTAGAATATCTTTCTCAAAATCTCCTTGTTTGAGCCGGGCGTGGTGGCGCACGCTTGTAATCCCAGCATTCGGGAGGCTGAGACCAGAGGATCCGGGTTCGAGGCCAGCCTCAGCTACGTAGTGAGGCACTCCACAACTTAGTGAGACCTGGTTTCAAAATAAAGAATAAAAAAATAGGGCTGGGGGTATAGCTCGGAGGTAGAGTGCCCCTGAGTTCAATCCCCAGTACC
>PVLC010006245.1:44774-70923 GCA_004027655.1 Graphiurus murinus | reverse complement strand
GTGGTGGCGCACGCTTGTAATCCCAGCATTCGGGAGGCTGAGACCGGAGGATCCGGGTTCGCGGCCAGCCTCAGCTACCTAGTGAGGCACTCCGCAACTTAGTGAGACTCGGTTTCAAAATAAAGAATAAAAAATAGGGCTGGGGGTGTAGCTCGGAGGTAGAATGCCCCCGAGTTCAATCCCCAGTACCGCAAAAAAAGAAAAAAAAAAAAAATCATATACTCTCAACATCCAGAGATTATATGCATTAACACTTTTGATTTTTTCAATGTATTTGCTTATTTACACAAATAATATTTTTTATAAAAGTAGGTCATGTTGTATAAACTATTTTGTAACTTTTTTAAATTTAGTAATTGGTCATAGACATCTTTTCCTATGAATGAATATTCCTATGTGTCATCTTTTTTTTTTTAAACAGGAATGTTCACTGTGGCTTTATTTATTTATTTATTTATTTATTTATTTATTTATTTATTTATTTATTTATTTTTGCGGTACTAGGGATTGAACTCAGGGGCATTCTACCTCCGAGCTATACCCCCAGCCCTATTTTTTATTCTTTGTTTTGAAACTGGGTCTCACTAAGTTGTGGAGCGCTTCACTAGGTAGCTGAGGCTGGCCGTGAACCCTGATCCTCCGGTCTCGGCCTCCCGAATGCTGGGATTACAAGCGTGTGCCACCACGCCCAGCTATTTATTTATTTATTTATTTTTATTTTTGTGGTACTGGGAATTGAACCCAGAGGGATTCTACCTCTGAGCTTCATCCCCAGACAAATTTTATTTCTTATTTGGAAACAGGGTCTTACTAGGTTGCTGAGAGCCTCACTAAATTGCTGAACCTGTCCAAGAACCTGCAATTCTTCTGTCTCAGCCTCCCAAGTACTAGGATTACAAGTATGCACCACCACACCTGGCTTCATTGTAGCTTTAGTCACAGTATCCCAAACTGTAAACAACTCCAATGCCTTTCACCTAATGAATGTATAAACAAAATGTGGTGTCTCACATGTAGAAGAATGAAACTAGATCCCTATCTCTCACCCCGCACAAATGTCAACTTGAAATGGGCTAAAACCTGGGATTTTGACCAGAAAATTTGCAACTGCTAAAAGAAAATGTAGAGTCAACACTCCAATATCTGCCTCAATAATATTCCTAAAGCACAGGTTATAATACCAAGATGAATAAATGGGATGTCATCAAATTAAAAAGCTTCTGCACAGGAAATAATTGAGAGCATGAAGAGAAAACCTACAAAACAAGAAGCTACTCTTTCAACAGAGGATTAATATCCAGAATATATAAAGAACTGAAAAAAACTTACCACCAAAAAAACAACTCAATCAATAAATGGGTCGATGAGCAGACATTTCCCTAAAGAATATAAATGGTCAACACATATATGAAAAATGTTCAACATCTTGCAATCAGGGAAATGCAAATCAAAGCTACACTGAGACTTCATCTTGAGTTAGAATGGCAATCATCAAGAATACAAATAATAATAAATACTGATAAGGATGTGGGGAAAAGGAACACTTAGACACTACTGGTGGGGTTGTAAATTAGTACAACCATTATGGAAACCAGTATGGAGATTCCTCAAAAGACTAAGAAAATGGAACCACCATATAATTCAGCTCTACTGTAATCTACCGATACATGCAAAACCACATTTATAGCTGCACAGTTCACAATAGCCAGATTATGGAACCAGCCTAGGTGTCCATCGACAGATGAATAGATAAAGAATATATATACACAATGGAATTCTACTCACCCATAAAGAAAAACAAAATGATATCATTTGCAAGAAAGTGGATGGAGCCAGAGAGCATTATGCTAAGTGAAATAAACCCTACTCAGAAAGTCAGGGGTTGTATGTTTTCTTTTATATGTGAAAGCTAGAGTAGAAAAGAAAAGGGGATCGGGGGGAGGAAGGAGGGGAGAGAAAGGAAAGATACTGGGAGATGTGTGTGCATGTACAAATATGTAACTACAAATCCCACTATAATGTATAATTATCATGCACCAATAAAAAATAAAAATAAAAATAATTTAAAATGTGGTGTCTAAGCCAGGCGTGGTGGCACACGCTTGTAATCCCAGTACTTGGGAGGCTGAGACAGGAGGATTTGGGTTTGCGGCCAGCCTCAGCTACTTAGTGAGGCTTCCTGCAACTTAGTGAGACCCTGTTTCAAAATAAAAAATTACAAAATAGGACTGTGGGTGTAGCTTGGAGGTAGAGTGCCCCTGGTTTCAGTTCCCAGTACCCAAATAAATAAATAAGTAAATAAAATAAAATGTGGTGTCTATCTACAGCAGAAGGGAATACTACTCAGCAAGAAAAAGAACAAACTGCTGATAAATGCAACATACATGCAAAAGCCCATTCAAGTTCTGCCGAGTGAAAGAAGCTTAGGACAAAAATATACAACTACAGTGAGAATGCAAACATAATGACAAAAATGTGCTAGGGCTGAGGGTCAAGGAAGGGAGGGGCTGTCAAGAGGCAAGATGAGACTTGTGAGGGTGAGGAAATATTTTATATATTGATTACAGTTGCAGTTTTACTGTTATATGCCTGGTTTGTATATACAAAACATATATATGTGTATATATATGCACTCATCAGATTGTACATGTTGCTGCTGTTGTATTTTTATTTTAATTTAAAATTTATTAATTAAAAATATTTTCTTTTCTTTCTTAGAGATGGGATCTTGCTATGTTGCCCAGGCTGGCCTTGAACTCCTGGGCTCAAGTGATTCTCCTACCTCGTGTGTGTGTGTGTGTGTGTGTGTGTGTGTGTGTGTGTGTGTGTGGCACTGGGGATTGAATCCAGGGGCATTCTACCTCCAAGCAACACCCCCAGACCTATTTTTTAAATTTTTATTTGGAAACAGGGTCTTTCTAGGTTGATGAGAGTCTTACTACTTGCTAAGACTGTCCTTGAACCTGTGATCCTCCAGTCTCAACCTCCCAAGTCCTAGGATTACAAGCGTGGGCCACCATGCCCAGCTCTCCCACCTCTTGAGTGAGACTACAGTCACAGGCCACCATGCCCAGTTTAATATTATTTTTGGTGGACAAATTTATGGGGTATAAAGTGGTGTTTTGATATATGTATGCAACATGGAAGTATTAGGTCAAGCGAATGAACTTATCTGTCTTCCTCCCCTCCTATTTTTTATGGTAAGCATTTGGACAAAAGTATGTTGTATTTATTTATATTTACTGGTGCACTATAATCATACATCTTGATGAAGTTCAAGGTGATAGAGGCACACATGCACCCAGCACTTTCGCCCTCCCCCAGTTCCCTCCCCACTCCTTCTCCCTCCCCATCTTCCCATGCTCAGCACAGTCACTGGCTTTAATAAGTTTGTGTATGCACATCACGTCCATGAGGTGTTTCCCTCTTCAAGTCTTCCTCCCCCCTCCCATCTCCCTCAGTTAGGTCTCCTCCCTCGCTCCACTAAGGTTTCTCCTCCTTTGTCTGGAGTCCCTCCTGTGTCCTGATTTCTCCTTAGCTTCCGCATATGAGGGAGAACATCTGACCTTTCACTTGTTGTGACTGACTAATGTCACTTAACATAATATTCTCCAGTTTGTTATTCTCCAATCTGTTTCCCTGAAAATGACATAATTTTGTTCTTCTTTATGGCTGAGTAGAATTCCATTGTATATGCATCCCATAATTTTGTTATCCATTCATCCGTCGATGAATATATCAGCTGGTTCCATAGTTTGGCAATTATGAATTGTGCTGCTATAAACATAGATATGCAAGCATTACTATGGTAGTCTGGTTTGAACTCTTTTGGGTAGATACCCAGGAGGGGTAGAGCTGGGTCATATTTTTTTATGGTAAGCATTTGGACAAAAGTATATTTTGAAGGGCTGCATATTGCAGGCAAATTGTATCATCTCAATAAAGTTCATTTAGACAAAAAGCTTCATGACGGAGATGGAGTGAAGGATACAAGCTGGGCACTGAAGAGACGGGACCAAGCATGACTGATGCAACTACAGAAAAGACCGGATGGAGCCCTACAAAGTCTGGGAGGACAGGAAACGGAGATGAGACAGAGCACATAACAGGTGAATTTAGGACTCTTAGTTAAGCTAATTAAAGTAGTTCAGACTAAAAAGGGCGACTCATCAACTCAAAGCATTTAAAGCTTGAACAGCTGGAATCAGAGACTCCAGTAAAACCAGGGCTTCTCTAGGTCTCTGGTCTCTGATGCCACCGTGGGGGAGGAGGAGGGACAAGCCGTGTGCTCAGCATCACCTCTGTAGCCCGAGGTCTAGGCGCCCGCTAGGTCTAGGTCTTCCTCCCTTGTCTTTGCAGGCAGGGATGGGGGTGGGGACACAGATTATTCCATGACGTTCTGCTGGGGTAAGGCTGTCTAATAGTTTTCTGTCTTCCTAGGCTGTCCCCGTCTGGTCATTTGGCGAGAGTGAGCAGACCTTTCTGTGGGATTCTGTGTGTGCACCTGTGCTTGCTGACAGGTTGCTGGCGTCTTGAGCACCCAGTCTGGGAAACATGAGGCAAAAAGAAAACCCAGGGAACTCACCCCCTGCTTCCTCTGTCCCTGCCACCTATAGCTGGTCTGACTTCTTTCTACATTTCAGTCTTCTAATTTGTCCTTTATATAGAATGTCCAGGAGTTTTAACTGGGCTACAAAGGAAAAATAAGGGAAAAGTATGTCTATCTACTCCATTTTCTGGAAGCAGAAATTTATTGACTTTTTTTTTTTTTTTTTTTTTTTTTTTGCGGTACCAGGGATTGAACCCAGGGGCATTCTACCTCCAAGCTATACCCCCAGCTTTATTTTTTATTCTTTATTTTGAAACAGGGTCTCACTAAGTTGCGGAGGGCCTCACTAAGTAGCTGAGGCTGGCCACAAACCTACATCCACCTGTTTCAGCCTCCCGAGTACTGAGATTACAATTGTGCGCCACCACACCTGGCTTTTTTTTTTTTATTAGCAGTAATTTGTAATTTTCAGAGTAAATGTTTTACTAAGTACATGCCTAAGTATTTTGGTGTTTTTTTGTTTTTGTTTTGGTGTGTGTGTATGTGTGTTTTGCTAGGGATTGAACCCACAGGCCTTCTACCATTGAACTTCGTTCTAGCCCTATTTTTTTTTTTTTTTTTCTTAAACAGTGTCTCGGCAAATTACCATGTGCAGGTTTGAAATTTGTAATCCTCCTGTCTCAGTCTCCCTCATACTGAGATTACTGGTGCACCACTGTGCCCAGCTAGGTTTTTTTTTAAATGTTGTTCTAAATGTTATTAAGTTTCAGTTCTCAGATATTCATTTGCAAACATATGGAAATACAACTGAATTGTTGTTTGGGGTGTGGTGCTAGGGATTGAACCCAAGGGTATTCTACTTCCAAGCTACACCCCCAGCCCTATTTTATTTTTTACTTGGAAACAGGGTCTCCCTAGGTTTTGAGGCACTTTCTATGCTGCTGAGACTGGTTTTGAACCTACGATCCTACTATCTCAGCCTCTCAAGTACTGGGATTACAGGCATGCACCTCCTCGCTGGGCACAGCTGAGTTTTGTATATTAAGCTTACATCCTGCAACCTTCCTCAATTCACTTATAAGATCTAGCAGCTTTTTGCCCTATTTTTTATTCTTTATTTTGAAACTGAGTCTCACTAAGTTGCAGAGTGCCTCACTAGGTAGCTGAGGCTGGCGGCAAACCCGGATCCTCCGGTCTCAGCTTCCCGAATGCTGGGGATCTAGCAGCTTTTGAGAAGTTATTTAGGACTCTGTGTACCTGATGAGTTGGTAAATAAAGACAGTTTCATTCCTTAGTCAACAGTGTTGCCTGTTATTTCTTTTCCTTGTGTTATTGCATTGTTCAAGATCTCTGGCAGGAGTGTCTCGACCTCAAATATAAGTGGGGAGAGTGTACTGCACTTGCCTTGATCTTAATCTTAAGAGGAAATGTTTTAACCTTTCACTGTTGAATTTGTTGTTCCCGATACATTTATTGTAGATGACTGTTATGATGCTGAGGAAGTTTCCTTCTGCTCTGATTGTTGGCCGGTTTTATCACAAAGGCAGCCGATTTTGTGAAATGCTTTTCTTGCAGCTTTTGAGATGATCATGTATTTTTCTTCTTTATTCTGTTAAATTGCATCAATTTATATTCAGATGTTAAACTAACATTGCATCCCTGGAATAAACCCCATTTGATCACAATGCCTTATTCTTTTTTTTTTTTTTTTTTTAACGTTGCTGAGTTCAATTTGCTAAAATTTTAAGGACTTTTGCATCTATGTTCATAATAATGTTGGCAAGTCATTTTCTTTTTGTAATGTTCTTTTCTGGTTTCAATATCAGAGTAATCTTGGCATCATAAAACAAATTGTTGTGTTTTCCCACCTCTTTTTTCTAAAAAGAGTCTTAGAGGATTATTAATTTTTTCCTTAAATGCTTGAAATAATTAATCAGCGAAGTCATTTTGTGTATGTGTACCTTACCTTGTTTATTTTCCTTCTTTCAGGAATCACAGTTTTCCTTGACTGTGTCCCGTGCGTGTCTGCAAACAGCTGTTTTATTTATTTATTTTTTGCATGGTACTGTGGATGTTTATAACGGAGGGTTGTCCTGTACCAATTATTCCATCATGACCAGGACAGAAGTCTTTGTAAAAAAAGCTTATTTAAAGCTGGGCGTGGTGGCACATGCTTGTAATCCCAGCATTCGGGAGGCTGAGACCGGAGGATCCGGGTTCATGGTCAGCGCGTCAGCTACCTAGTGAAGCATTCCGCAACTTAGTGAGTCCCTGTTTCAAAATAAAGAATAAAAAATAGTGCTGGGGGTATAGCTCGGAGGTAGAATGCCCCTGAGTACAATCCCCAGTACTGCAAAAAAAAAAAAAAAGCTTATTTAAATTGATGTTGTTAGCCCGGCATGGTGACGCATGCTTGTAATCCCAGTACTTGGGAGGCTGAGACAGGAGGATTGTGAATTCACAGCCAGCCTTAGCTACTTAGTGAGACCCTCTGCAACTCAGTGAGACTCTGTTTCAAAATAAAGAATAAAAAATAGGGCTGGGATGTAGCTCAGAGGTAGAATGCCCCTGGTTCAATTCTCAGTACCACAAAATGAATGAATGGATGAATGAATGATAAATAAATAAATTGATGTTATTATTAGGATAATTTTAAATTCAACAGATTCAATATTACCCCTATATTTGACTGATTTCAATAGGTTGTACTGATTACATTTCTACTGAACCTATTCCTAAATTAAATATTAATATTTAATATTAGAAAAGAGTAGTATAATGAACAACAGTCATATACACACCACCTAGATTCAATCACTAATAACATTATTTTTACTCACTTCAATTCTGATATGGTTTCTTATATGGAATAAAAAGCAGCGAAGTTACAAGTGGAGTTATTTTGGGTAACTCTGTTACGCTCCAGGGACATGTCTCCTATTTCATTTATTATGCTTATTATCAGTATATTAAAAATGTGAAAGCCATTATTTAGAGACTTGCGTTTTCCAAGAAGGTTATCACTTAAGTGTACAAAACCTCTCTAGCAACAACAACAAAAATGCAGGTATGATTCTGGAATCCTAGCAGAAACAGGTGTTTCCTAGTGGAATGTGCAAGAAATTTGCAATTATGTTTACATCTTCAGTATATTTTTGTCCCTGCTGCCTCTCATCATGGGATTAGGCCATGTGGAAAACAATCATTTTCCAAAATGATTCCTGAGCTCCAACTTAAGTAGGAGGATCATTAGAATCATGCCTCTCTGCATAAGGAATCACCATGCCAACCTAATACTTGGCTTAGCAGTCCCTTCTGGGCCTACTTTCTTATTCAAACAATCAAATATATTGCTTCAACTTCCTTTTGGAAATTAAGTTGGAATATTAAACAAATGATAATGTAAAAATAAAAGCCATTCTACCCTTGTGGTATGTGTGTGTGTGTGTGTGTGTATGTGTGTGTGTGTTACTGGGGATTGAACCTGGGGGCACTGTACTTCTGAGCTATACCTCTGTTCCTATTTTATTTTAAAACAGGGTCTTGCTAAGTTACTGAGGGCCTCTGTAAATTGCTGAGGCTGGTCTTGAACCTTTGATCCTCATGTCTCAGCCTCCCAAGTACTGGGACTGCAGGTGTGCGTTGTTGTGATTCCTACCTTCACAGAGAATAAGTGAGATAGTTTGGTCCTTGCTCATCTAGGGCACTCTTAGCCCCACTCACCATCCCACCCGAGGTCTAAAGGCTGCATCTAGCCCCTGGGTCCTAAGGGGGAAATCCTTGGAGACAGGGGTTACTATGATAGACCATCAGGAACTTTGAAGCAAGAGTAATTTTTTTTTTTTTTTGTGGTACTGGGAATTGAACTCAGGGGCATTCTACCTCCGAGTTATACCCCCAGCCCCATTTTTTATTCTTTATTTTGAAACAGGGTCTCACTAAGTTGCGGAGTGCCTCACTAGGTAGCTGAGGCTGGCCACAAACCCGGATCCTCCAGTCTCAGCCTCCTAGGAGTAATTTAAAGAGAAGGATGTTATAGATTGTTATGTTAATGCTGTAATAAAGGGTAATGTTACATACTTTGAAAAATATTTGTGTGTGTGTGTGTGTGTGTGTGTGTGTGTGTGTGTTTTACTGGAGATGGAACCCAGGAGCATTCTACCTCTGAGCTACACTCCCAGCACTATATTTTTTTTTTATTTTGAAACAGGATCTCACTAAGTTGCAGAGGGCCTCACTAAATTTTTGAGGCTGGCTGTGAACCTGCAATCCTCCTGTTTCAGCCTCTCAAGTATTGAGATTACAAACATGCACCACCATGCCTGGCTGAAAAATCTTAAGTAATATTGCCATGTAGAAAACATGAGAATATGCTAACTGAATAGCTAACTTTGGAAAAGACATTTTTTAAAAAACTCATTGTAATGCAACTGAGTTCTGTGATTATTATAATTGTTCCAGAACTTTTCCTGCTTTTGGTTGCCAATCAAAATTAACCATTAGTCAGGCGTGGTGGCACACCCTTGTAATTCCAGTCCTTGGGAAGCTGAGACAGGAGGATCTGGGTTCACAGCCAGCCCCAGCTACTTAGTGAGGCCCTCTGCAACTTAATGAGACACTGTTTCAAAAAATAAAGACTAAAAAATAGGTCTAGGGGTGTAGCTTGGAGGTAGAATGCCCCTGGGTTCAATCCCAAGTACTGAAAAAAAAACTAACCATTAATACAATGTGGGTCAATAATTTTTATTAATCTCTGTCCACAAACTCACAATCAAAAAAGATTCATAGAGAGCCAAGCATGGTGGCCCACGCTTGTAATCCCAGTACTTGGGAGGCTGAGACAGGAGGATCTGGGTTCACAGCTACTTAGTGAGGCCCTCTGCAACTTAGTGAGATCCTGTTTCAAAATAAAAAATAAAAAATAGGGCTGGGGGTATAGCTCAGAGGTAGTATGCCTGTGGGTTCAATTCCCAGTACTGGAAAAAAAATTCATAGATTATTTAAGGCAATGGATTGCAAGCCTGTGATGCTTCAAAATCATCATAAAATCGAAAAGTTCAAATGCCCAGGCTTCACTCCCAGATATTTGGATTTTTACTGAGAATGGATTTCTGTTGTCGCTGCTAAGGGCGCATATTCTTTAAAGAGTCTCCATTGACAACCTATTCCACGTTAGCCCACTCTCCTCTGAAGATATCCTTCCCCACCTTCTTCAACCCACCACCTCTGCCCCGATTTACCACTAGGTTTTAACCCCCTGTGCTCTCCGTCCCGTCCATATTAAAGTCATGATCTGCCTAAATTCTAATTATTCCAACTTAAGGCCATTTCTCAGTGGGCTGGAGGAATAACCACTTTTAGGACAAAAACTAGAAATCTCTCGTTTGTTGATTGGCTAGGTCTGGGTTGACAAAGCCACTATGAGATTTAAAGGGAATGAAAGGGCCTCTCACTTTGATGCTGTGTTTTGTGACCACCCCCCACCTCCAGCTAAATCAGGCCTGAAGTCTTGGCTTAGGAAGCTCTCCTGACAACTTGACTCCTAAGTCTTGACTTAGGATGACTTAGGAAGCTCTCCTGACAACTGGCCTGTCTATTCTCTATGAAGAAGCTTTGGAATGAAGTCCACACGTAGACCCATCTGTGACCCTGGTCTGTCCCCCATCTGCCCCTTTCTCATCTCTAGACTCCATGGCCTCTCTAGGTACCTCTGAAAGTCTAGTCCACAAACCCCTTGGAGATTGAGGAGCGTCTGAACCTCTAGGGTAGGTACTGGTGGAGAAATGACCTCTTCAGAGGAGACTGAAAGATGAGCCCAAAGTGCTTGTCTTTTTCCTACTGTAACACAAAGGCTGGGTAATGTTCACGAGCATGTCACTCTTTCATGATCTTGCAAGGCAATATTTATGTATCTGCAATCCTCCTCTCTCAGCCTTCCAAGTACTGGGATTACAAGCGTGCACCACCACACCCGGCACTCATTAGAATTTCTAACAAAAGCAATACATAAATATTGCCAATCTGTACATAATTTTCTGCCATTTTACTTTTGCTGCTCAATTCAATAACAAAGAAAGCTACCTCTCTAAGTATTTCTTAGTACTTATTAGAATTTATTTTTTCTGATTGTATTCTATTTCACAATATGACTACAGTAACTTATGAGGCAGCCTCCATTAACAGGCATTTAAGTCTTGTTCCTTTTTTTTTTTTTTTTTTTTTTTTTGCAGTACTGGGGGTTGAACTCAGGGGCATTCTACCTCCAAGCTATCCAAGCTATACCCCCAGCCCTATTTTTTATTCTTTATTTTGAAACAGGGTCTCATTAAGTTGCAGAGTGCCTCACTAGGTAGCTGAGGCTGGCTGAGAACCCGGATCCTCCAGTCTCAGCCTCCCGAATGCTGGGATTACAAGCGTGCGTCACCATGCCGGCCTTGTTCCTGTTGTTTTTGCGATCATATGCAATGTTGCAGTAGTCATTTGTGTGCTTGCTTCCCCAGGGACCATAAGAGTGGTGGAAGAGAAATTTGGGTTTCTCATCGAGTTCCTAACTTACTTTCAAGGTCTTGGGTTTGGGATTTTCATTAGTTTTTGCACTTTTTAAATAATGAAACAATATTGGGAGCTGGAGTTAGACTCCCAGACTTGAACTGGTTAACACATGGGCTGGGGCAGTTGTTTTCTTTACTGGCCGGGGAGATTCCTGGAAACATCACGCCAACCACGAACTGCTGTTTGTTTTTTACCGGGTGCCGTTTGACTTGGAACGCTTCTGGAGTCGTTCAGTTCCTGCACATCTAAATGAATGACTGTTTCTGTGGACAGGTTGGTCGGTGGTTTTTAAAACCTGGACATAGGCCTCTGTTTTTGGAGGGCTCAGTGTGATGTAGCTGGTCTAACTGTACAAGGGAGGCTTATGTAAGGAGCCTTTCATTACTCCTCAACTGTGCCATGAAGGAGAAGCGATTTCGGTCCAGTCCACTAGTTATTGCCATAAAGTTTGCGTTAGTGAGAGAAACACTAGACCTACTCATTTTACATAGTTTTAATTGTGCTCTGCAACATCTTGGTAATACAAATCACCCTAAAACGCCCATGCCCTGGGGTCGCCCTCCTTTCCTCATTTTTTTTATCCTGTCCTGTATGTGCTGCATACCTACCATCCTGTACAGAGCTGGGGCCTTCACACCCCGACTTAGGAGAAACAGTATGGAAAGGAAAGATTTGGAAGTACCTTTAATTAATCCAGAGCAAATTTCAACCAAACAAACCTAACCCTCCTGTACTTTTGAAGGCAAGCAGTTTGGGGTTCAGGTTTATCTGTTCATAATGAGCAAATATTTACCAACAACCCAAAGACCTCAAGCCAGTTATTTATTTGAGATTCATTTTTCAAATTTTCAGAATAGTACTATGGTTTGAATGTGTTCCCCAAATTCAGGCATCTGAAACTTAATCCCAACACAGCAGGACTGACAGGTATGGGGTGTGTGTGTGTGTGTGTGTGTGTGTGTGTGTGTGTGTGTGTGTGTATGTGTGTGACTAAGAATTGAACCCAGGATTGCTCTACCTTTGAGCTACACCCTTTTTATTTTTTTATTTTGAGACAGAGTTTTACTAAGTTATTGAGGCTGGCCTCAAAGCCATGATCCTTCTGTCTCAGCTTCCCAAATACTGGGATTACAAGTGTGTACCACCATACCCACTCCACTTAATGGGTATAATCTTTAAGAGGTGATTAAGTCACAAGAACTTTATGCTTATAAATGGGTTTATTCCATTACCAAGGGAGTGGATTATTTATCATGGGGGTGGGCTCCTGATAAAAGAATCAGTTCAAGCTGTCATGGTGGCCTAAGCCTATAATTCCACTAATTGAGAGAATGAGACAGGAGGATCACAGGTTGGAGGCCAGTACAGCATAACTTAACCAGACCCTGATTATAAATAAATAAGTAAATAAATAAATAAATAGACTGGGGGTGGAGCTGAGTGTGGTGGCGCACGTTTGTAATCCCAGTACTTGGGAGGCTGAGACAGGAGGATCGCAAGTTCGAGGCCAGCCTCAGCAACTTAGTGAGACCCTGTTTCAAACTGAAGAATAAAATAGGGTTTGAGGTATAGCTTGGAGGTAGAATGCCCCTGGGTTCAATCTCTAGTACCACAAAAAATAGATAGATAGATAGATAGATAGATAGATAGATAAAAGAGCTGGAGTGTAAATCAGAGGTAGAATTCCCAGTACCACACACACAAAAAAAGAAACAGAGAGAGAGAGAAAGGACTCAGTTTTATTTTTATTCTTCTACACACACAACCTCTCTCTCTCTCTCTCTCTCTCTCTCTCCCTCTCGCTCGTTCGCTCGCTCTCCTGCCACCATGGAATGACATATCAAGGAGGCCTTTGCTGGATGTGTCCCTCCAGCCTTGGAATTCCCAGCTTCCAGAATTATAAAAAAGAAATCTCTGATTTTTAGAAATTATCTGGGTGTTCTGTGATAACAATGAACACAAAATGGGCCAAGATATAGAACTGATACTGAGAAGTAAGACTTGTTGCTATAACAAAAACCTGAAAATGTGGACCTGCCTTTAGGAACTAGGTAATGAGTAGAGGCTGGAAGAATTTGCAGGATCGGGCTAGACAAAGCCTCGACTGCCATACATATTTTAAGCTTTTCGGGCCACATACGGGGGCCATAATAGGATGTTAAGGATGACTCTGGTGAGGGTTCCAAGGAAGAAAACTGTAGGCAACGTCTGAAACTTCTCAGAAATTATTTAGATGGTCATGACCAGAATGTTGGTAAATATATCAATGGTAAAGGCAATTCTGAAAAGGTCTCTGGTCCAGATAAGGAGCAAAGTATTAGAAATGAGAGTAAAGGTCATTCTTGCTCTGCAGTTGCAAAGAATCTGGCAGAACCATGTTTATGTCTTCAGGCTTTAGGAAGGCAGAACTTAAGAGTAACTAGGATGCCTGGCAGAAGAAATATCTAAAGAGAAAAGCATTAGACAAATGTGTGTCCTAACACGTAGCTCACACAAGTTGACCTGGGTAGAAAAACAGGTGACGAGCACTGACCAGTGCTAGATATTGTCTTTGTTGCAAGAATTTAGTCTGAAATGCCACCAGGTGATATACTTGCCTCTGTATTAATCTAGGAAGATGCCCCCTGCCATTCCTCTAAGACCCTACAAGAGCGTGAATTTTCAAGGAATGAGCTAGTTGAATTTTTCATACTTTCAGAAATATTGTGGGAAAATGTTTAAGAAGATCCTTAGCAATAATTCTGGAAAGCAAAGTTGTTAACTCTTCGAAACACTCAGTCCTTGCCCTTTCATTCATCTGAAAATATTTACTAAATACCTATTATGTGTTGGGCACTGCGTGGATATTATAAGTCATAGACCAGGGAACCACATCCTTGCAGGCCAGATCTGTGCTAACTGTATTTGTTGTTGTTACTGGGGTTTGAAAGTAGGGGCATTCTACCTCCAAGCTACACCTCCAGCCCTATTTTACTTATTATTTTGAATGAGCTCTCACTAGTTTCTGAGGGTCTTGCTACATTGCTGAGACTGGCTTCCAACCTGCAATCCTCCTGTCTCAGTCTCCCAATTACTGGGATTATAGGCATGTGCCACCATGCCCAGCTGCCTTTGTGTGTGTGTGTGTGTGTGTGTGTGTGTGTGTGTGTGTGTGTGTGTGTGTGGTTCTGGGGATTGAAATCAGGGACATTCTACCTCCAAGCTATACCCCCAGCCCTATTTTTTATTCTTTATTTTGAAACAGGGTCTCACTAAGTTTCGGAGTGCCTCACTAGGTAGCTGAGGCTGGCCGTGAACCCGGCCAGTGAACCTGGCTTATGAGGCTTCTTCCTTCTTTCCTCTCAGCCTCTCCACTTGCAAGTGCCACTCACTCACACATACACACACGCACACACACAACACACATGCACACATAACATACATGCACACACAACACACATGCACATGCGCTCTTCATGTTCCACATTCCATTCTGTTCACATTTTTTCCATTTACTCCATCCCATCATGGTCTCATCACTAGGCGGCTGAATAGACTGTTTTTCTGTCTGGTACACACTTTCCTCAACTTGTTGGCCTTTTGCTCAATCTTTGTAATTTTTTTTTTTTTTTTTTGCAATATTGGGGATCAAATCCAGGGGTGCTCTATCCCTGATCTACATCCCCAGCCCTTTTTATTTTTAATCTTGAGACCAGGTCTCACTAAATTGCCCCAGCCGGCCTCGAACTTGAGATCCTCCTGTCTCAGCCTCCCGAGTAGCTGGTAGGTACTAGCACACCTGACTGGGTGATTTCCTTTAACTTCCCCGTGGCTGGATTAGTGCACTTCCTTGAGCTCACATCACAGACAGTACACCTACTGCTCCTCCCAGGACTGCCCCGGTCAACCCATTTATCTGTATCCTTGACTGAGCTCTAAGCTCTTGGAGTACAGACACCAGGCCCCATCTCTCATCATTGTGCTGCCACACAGAGGGCATCCAATAGTTTCTTTTTACTTATTTATTTTTTCTGGTACAGGAAGTTGAACCCAGGGGCATTCTACTTCTGAGCTACACTTCCAGCCCTGTTTTAAATTGCCTTTTTTATTTTGAAACAGGATCTCTCTAAGTGGCTCGCAGGGCCTCACTAAGTTGCTGAGACTGGCCTCCAACCTGTGATCCTCCTGTCTCAGTCTCCCAAGTACTGGAATTATAGGCATGCGCCACCACACCCAGTCAATATACTATTGATTATATGAATAAATAGAGTACCAGATGGAGGTGCACCTTTAGTATACTAATATGACCAATTTGTCCAAACAGAAATTTTATAACAGAGAGTTGGGAAAAGTCAACAAATAAATTCATTCCAATTTTTTTTTTTTTTTTTCCGTACTGGGGACTGAACCCAGGGGCATTTTACCATTGAGCTACACCCCCAACCCTATTTTTATTCCTTATTTTTGAAACAGGGTCTCACTAAGTTGCATAGGGCCTAAGTAACTGAGGCTGGCCACGAACCTGTGATCCTCCTGTCTTAGTCTCCCAAGTACTGGGATTACAAGTGTGAGCCACCACCCCTGGCTCCATTCCAGATTTTATAAGTTCCCAAACACTCTTTGATCAGTGAAGAGCTATTGAAAGTTTTAACTCTATGAAATAACATGATTGATATGTTTGCTTAGGAATATTGATTTGGCAGTAGGGTACTCCATAGAGAAAATGAATAAGAGATTGCACATGAGAGATCAAGACTGTAACTTCGATTTCTAACAAGGTAGGAAAAACTCTGAGAAATTGTTGATAATTGCAACCCTTAAGAAGCTTGGTAAGCTTCTTAGTAGTGAGGACCAATTCTTGTTCTTATTTCTACCTATTGCAAGCAGTACAAAGCCTTGCATTGCACGGATGCCCTGTGGTGGTCACTAAGTGAATGAATGAAGAAGAATATAAAGGACAGATGCAAAGAGAAAATAAAAAAGCCAGGTGTGGTAGCACACACCCATATTCCCAGTACTTGGGAGGTTGAAACCGGAGAATCCCAAGTTTGTAGTCAGCCTCAGCAACTTAGAGAGACCCTGTTTCCAAATAAAAAAATTAAAAATAGGACTGGGGGTGTAGCTCAGAGACAGAATGCCCCTGGAGTTAATCCCCAGGATGGCAAAACAAAACAAACATCAAACCCAGGTGCTATGGCACATGCCTATAATCCTAGTATGTGGGAGGCAGAGACAAGGGAATCGAAGGCTCAAGACCAGCCTCAGATACTTAGCAAGACCCTATTTCAGAAATAAAAAATAAAAAGGGCTGGGGGGGGGGGTGGTGTAGCTCTGAGTTAGAATGCCCTTGGGCTCAATCCCTAGTACCAATAATTAATTAATTAACTAACTAATTAATTTAATTTCATACACAGGCTTTGGAAAGGGAAATTTGATAAGAGTTGACTAGTTGCCTCTGGAAAGGTGTCAAGTAGAAAATGGTCCTGCTGCTAGAAATAGAGAAGACAAAGAAGAGGGTTCAGTTAGGAAAAAATGAGTCCAGGGATCCACACTTGAGGGCTCCTCTTTTTCCTTGAAAGGATGGACAAGAAGCCACTCAGTATCATAATCCCCTTCTCTCTCAATTCATAATGTCCCTTCTCCCTGTCACCTCTGGTGGCAAATGGGGGAGGGAGGAGTTGCCCATGCACGACCTAGTCCCTCGGTCATACAGCCACAGGGGACGGTCTGAAGAGCAGATGGCTACCTGCTCCCAGAGCCGGGGACGCGCAGTGTCTGTGCTTGCACTGAGCAGGAAGCAGCCCCTGGCTTTGAATTCGAGCCATCTTCAACTTCTCCTCCAGAGATGAAGTTCTAACTGCCTGTCATCGAGGTAAGCGGCAAGAGTGGAAGGAAATAAAAGCCAGTCTGTGCTAAATAGAATCCTTAGGTTCATCATTTTAGAGAAAAACTCTCTTAGGGAAAGAAGTGGAAATGTGAGAATGGTTAAATTACACAAAAAGAAAGTAAGGCTTGGGGTTATGCATAGCCCAGGGTAGGATTAGTTAAGTAATTGGTATATTATGCTCCATTTTTTTGTGTGTGGTATTAGGGGTTGAACCCAGCTGTGTTCTATACCCCTAGTCCTGTTTTTATTTTTTATTTTGAAGCAGGGTCTTGCTGAGGGCCTTGCTAGATTGCTAAGGCTGGTCTCTAACTTGTGATCCTTCTGTCTCAGCCTCAGCCTCCCAGGATTATAGGGGTCACCACACCCAGCTCCAAGCACTATAGAGATTTATTTTTTTTGAGGGGTGTGTACTGGTGATGAAAGGAGCACTCTACCATTGAGCTACACTCCAGCCCCTTTTATTTTTTATTTTGAGACAGAGTCTCAGTAAATTATGATCCTCTTGATTTAGCCTCCTGGGATTACAGGTGAGTGCCACCATGCCTGGCTCAGAGATCTTTTTAAAAAAATAGCCTGGGATCTGTGGAGGTTGTAGAGCAGCTGTGAACTCCATGCTGCCCACATGGACTGCCTACCAGAAGGTCTTTCCCCCCAGAAATGTACCCACCAGGTCACCATCCTGTCACTGGGATGGGCCATGGTGATTCACTTATACAAAAATAGCTATAAAATGTCACTCCTTATATGGCATTGCGCTGTCTTGCAGAGGTGGGAGAGGACCATAAATACCAGCATGGGTAAAGCATTGTCAGAGCCCCAGAAGACCTTAAAAACTACTCTGGAGCCAGGCATGGTAGTGCACACCTGTAATCCTAATACTTGGGAGGCTGAGACAGAAGGATTGCAGGTTTGAGAACAGGCTCGCTGAGCACTTAGTGAGACTCTGTTTCAAAACAATAAATAAAAAGGGCTGGGAGTGTAGCTCAGAGATAGAATGCCCCTGCATTCAATCCCAAGCACCAAAATAGTAAGAAAATAAAAATAATAACAACAACAACTCTGGAAAAGTGAATTACCTGAGAAGGAAAACAGTATAAAAAATTAGCAAAGCATTGTAAGAGGTGTCCCAAGATACTACATTACTGTTTTGCCATGCATGGAAAAATCAAGAGGAGATATTAATTTCAGACAAAGACAGCTCTTTTGGAGGAGGAGAGTTGAGCTGGACTCTTGTTATTACCCAATCCTACCCCGAGGCTAAGGAAAAAGATGCTAAATGAGTCACCAAGAAATAAAGCAACAAAAGAACAGGCTGCCTGGCTCGCACAGCCAGCCTGCCGTCAAAAGACTCCTCCCAATGGCCAGTTCTGACACCGTGCTGGAACCTCAGCTCACTGCTGTGTCCTTTACTGTTTTAGGACCTTACGTTTTCTGAATTTACTATTTTAGGACTGGTTTGAACTTTTGGTTGGCATCATGAATGATGAGTCGAATCCCCAGATAAGTAGCTAATCAGCAAATGGAAGCCAGTTCATCTTGGAATTCTGGATTGTCAAGACACAGCAACAGAACGTGCTAGACTTCACGGGGGGCCAAGAATCTGCTAAGATGCCAAATCAGATGGGAGGTCAGAGCTGCCACTGCCTCTTCTGTGCCAAGACCCACAGAGAGGAAACGCACGAAGGTGGGATTGAGTGTGTCTCAGTCCTTTATTCTCCCAAGTACAGGACTGTGCACGGTTGCTCAACTCTCTTCCAATCGAGAAACCACAAGAAGTTACAAATCCCATACAATCTTTTTTTTTTTCTTTTTTTAAAATTGGTGCATTGTACTCATACATCTTTGTTAGATATAAGCTGGTAAAGGCATACATAAACACATTTCTCATTTAACCCTTCCCCAATTCCTGCCCCAGTCCCTCGTCCGCCCTCCTCCTCAAGTTCAGTTTAGTGATTGACTTTGATATGTTTGTGAAAGTGCATTAGGCTGTTCCCCTCCACCCCATCACCTTCAGTTAAGTCATTTTCTTTGTTCATCTAAGGTTTCTCCCTCTTCGTCCTTCTTCGTCTGGAGTCCCTCTTATTTCCCACTGTCTTTCTAACATCATGGTTGTTACAGGATCTGGGAGAGCAATGGAGGTGTTTCTTTCTTTTTGGTGCTAGGAATTGAACCCAAGGGCATTCTACCTCTAAGCTACAACCTCAACCCTATGTTTTTTGGTTTTTGTTTTTTTTCAGTACTGAGGATTGAACCCAGGGGCATTCAACCTCCAAGCTACACCCCCAGCCCTATTTTTTATTCTTTATTTTGAGATAGAGTCTCACTAAGTTGCGGAGTGCCTCACTAGGTAGCTGAGGCTGGCCAAAAACTCAGATCCTCCGGTCTCAGCCTCCCAAATGCTGGGATTACAAGCGTGCGCCACCATGCCTGGCTTCAACTCTGTTTTTTATTTGGAAATCGTGTCTCCCTATTTGGTGAGGCTGGCCTTGAACCTTCGATCCTCATGTCTTAGCCTCCCAAGTACTGGGATTACAGGTGTGTCCCACCAGGCCTGGCTCAATCAAGTCTTTTCTACTTAAAGTCTAGGAAAGTTTTCTGTTTTTTTGTTTTTGTGGATTGAACCCAGAGGCATTCTACCTCTGAGCTACACCCCCAGACTGTTTTTTTTTCTTTCCTTCCTTCCTTCCTTCCTTCCTTCTTTCTTTCTTTATTCTTGTGTGTATGTGTATGGTACTAGGGATAGAACCCAGGGGTCTTCTACCTTGGAGTTACACCCCCAGACCTATTTTATTTATTTGTTTGGAAACAGGGTCTCACTAAGTTGCTGAGAGCCTCATTGAGTTGCTGAGGCTGGCTTCAAACCTACAATCCTCCCGTCTCAGCTTCCCAAGTACTGGGATTACAAGCATGTGCCACCACACCCGGCCTGGTTTTATTTCTTATTTGGAAACAGGATTTCCCTAGGTTGCTGAGAGCCTCACTAAGTGGCTGAGGCTGTCTTTGAACCTGTGATCTTCCTGTCTCAGCCTCCCAAGTACTGGGATTACAGGCCACCATGCCTGGCTCAATGGAGGCCTTTCTACTTAAAGCTTAGGAGAGCTATTTGAGCATGGTGAGAGGGGACTTCCAGAATCCCATCTAGACAGTGCGATCTGCAATGGGCAGAGTTATGGGAGTGACTTCGGATGCAAGAGCAAACCCTCAAGGCCTGCAGCAGCAGGCCCTTGCTCATGTACAGGCTCCTTTTCACTGGAGCCTCCTCTGCTTGTGAAATCTTCCTGACTGTGACCTCCTAAGCCACCGCTGCTCCCTGCCCAGCCCTCTGTAATGGCACTTTGCACTACAAAGCCGGCCATGAGATGCTCACCCACGTGAATCCCTCCTTAGCTCACAGTGGACAGAGACTGTCTTAGGCCCCTTTATATTTTCGGTGCCTACGTCAAGCCTGACACATCCTCAACACAAGTAATCAAATGAATGAGTCACCAGGAACAGCAGAGGACCAAGTTGTGGCCTGGAGACATGTTTCTTAAATGGGAATGTGCAGAGTCCTAGAGCTCCAGGAAGTATCTTGGGGGCCGCCATGGGGACATGGGGAAGAGTGCCCCTTCTCCTCTTGTAATTCTCTTTGATCCTGGTGGTTCTTTTTTTTTAATTTTTATTTTTATTCATATATTGTAAGCATACATCTTTGTTAGGTACAAATTGATAACGATATATGTGCTCACAATTCTCATTTGACCCCTTCCCCAAATTCCCACCCCGCTCCCTCACCCTCCCTCCCTCTCAAGTTCAGTTTAGTGAGTAACCTTGATATACATTAGTGTGCCCCCCCCCCGTCCAACCCCTTCAGTTAAATCAACTTCTTTGCTTTCAAGGGTCTCTCCTTTTTCATCTGGAGACCCTCTTATGCCCCATCTTCTCCCTAGCATCCGCATATTCGGGAGAACATATGCTTCTTTACTCTTTGTGACTGGCTAATCTCACTTAACATAATGTTTTCCAGTTGCGTCCATTTCCCTGCAAATAACATGATTTTGTTCTTCTTTATAGCTGAGTAAAATTCCATTGTGTACATATCCCATAGTTTTGTGATCCATTCATCTGTCAATGGACATCTTGGCTGTTTCCATAGTTTGGCTATTGTGAATTGTGCAGCTATAAACATAGATACACATACATTGGTCTGATAGTTTGGTTTCCATTCTTTTGGGTAGATACCCAGAAGTGGTATTGCTGGATCATATGGTAGGTTCATTCCCATACATCTGAGGATCCTCCATACTGTTTTCCACAGTGGTTGCACTAGTTTGCAATCCCACCAACAGTGTATTAGAGTTCCCACTTCTCCACACCCTCACCAGCAGTTATTGTTGTTCGTGCTTTTTATGATTGCCATTCTGATTGGAGTTAGGTGAAATCTCAAGGTAGTTTTGATTTGCATCTCTCTGATTGCTAATGATGTAGAACATTTCCTCATACATTTATTGGCCATTTGTATTTCTTCTTTTGTGAAGTGTCTGTTTAGATCCTTTGCCCATTTTTTGATTGGGTTGTTTGCTTTCTTAGGTGTGATTTTCTTGAGTTCTTTGTATATCCTAGATATTAGACCTCTATCTGAAGAGTAACTGGCAAAAATCTTCTCCCACTCTGTAGGCTTTCTTTGAAAACTACTGGGGAAAAAAATTCTACATGTGGAAGAAGGAAGAATCCAGCCTTGCTGATATTGTGCCATACGGGATGCTCAGTACGATGTCCGTGGGGTGTGTTACAGGACAAAGAGTTCAGGAGGGTCCAGACATGGCCACAGCCTGGACTGCCTGCAAGATGGAGCAAAGACCTACTGGAGAAAGAGAAAGGCGGCCAAAAGCAACCTCCGTGTCACTTCTTAAGAGCTTCCCTTTGATCTCTGGCTCTGGGACACACTCCTTAATGTAGCATTCTCTCACTCTATAGTCCAGAAACTTCTCTCAAATTTGACATGATCGTGCACATACTGTAATGTCAGTACTTGGGAGGCTGAGACAGGAGGATTGCAGGTTCAAGGTCAGACTCAGCAACTTAGTGAGTTCCCTCAGCAACCTAGTGAGACCCTGTTTTAAAAAAAAAAAATTTTTTTAAGGGCTATGGGTATAGCTTGAGGGGCAGAATGCCTCTGGGTTCAATCCCCAGTATCAACAACAAAAAAAAGTTTTTTGGCATGATTTTTCTTGCCTCAGAATGTTTACATAAGCCATCTCTTTTGTCTGGCAAACTTTATTTATTCTGTACCTCTTTTTTTTAGACCAGTCCTTCAAGTCTCCATTGAAATGCCCCTGCCTGACATCCTATCTCCCTCAACCTAGACCACAATGGGTCCTCTACTCTATATTTCGTATTTAGTGCACTGGTTGCATTTGCAATAATCTATTTCATGTCTGCTTTTCTCTCCCTAACTAGGTTGTGAGTCCTGACAGGAGCAGGGTGCTTGGTGCTGTATTCCCAACTCCGAGCACAGTGTAAAGCAGCGAGGAGGTGTTCAGTGAATTCTTAACAATGTGATTGGTAGCGTCTGCGGTGGCCCCCTCTGACCCCACTTCTTAGCCTTCACAGGTGTGTGTAATCTTACCTGGAGTGACTTTCTTCCAAATGATAGAATATGGCAACATTGAGGGTATGCCATTTCTGTGGCTACTTCACAAGAGATTATAACTTCCAACCTGCTAGAAACATTCTCGGCTCATGTGCTTTGATGAAGCAGACTGCCATGTTGGAAAAGGTCCTGCGGTGGGAACATGGGAGTGGTCTCAGGAGTTGAAGCCCTCAGTTCAACACCCCACAAGGAACTGAATCCTGCCAGCAGCCACATGACCTGGGAGTGGACCTTTCCCCAGTTGCTCTTTTGATGAGATCCCAGCACTTATTACAACATTATAAAAGAGACAGAGAACTCAATTGGGCTGTGCCCAGATGCCTGATCCTCAGAAACTGAGAGATAATAAATGTGTATAGCTTTGAGCCCCTGAGTCTCAGGGGGTTATTTGTTACACAGCAATAGATAGCTAACACAATAAACAAATAAATACATCCAAAGTGACTGAAACTGAAGGTCTCCCCAAAGGCACCACAGGAAAGGGACTTCAGACTTGGGGGATGTAAACAAAATGTTAAGACAAAGATAACTGTTAATCTTTGGTGTTTAATGGTGTTTCCCCAAGTTACGGAATTTAAAGGCAGGGTTTGGAGGAAAACACTCTCAGGGTTTTAGGAATCTGAAATTTACCAGGTCAATGGATATTTTATATTTCTGACACAAGCTGACCTCACCCAAGAGAATTTGTGCTTGTAGATGAATATCAAAGATATATCCTTGATGCTAATTTGGATCTAATTTATATTTTTTCAAACGTACAGCGTGGCGTTGGTGGTCATTACTTTGAGTAGTCTGTATTTTAAATCTTGATCCAAGTGACTGTTCCAGTGTATCTTGTCTCAACATATGTTTGGCTACAAGAAAAGTCTCCTGTTACTTTACTCTAGTGACTCCCAGAATGGAAAGAGCATGGGTATGTTGGAATGGGTTAGTGGGCTTTGATGTCTATAGTCCAGATATAATAAATGTTATAAAGTCTTTGCTCTGTAAATACCATCTTCATTGATATAGCTCTTCTACTTTAGAATTTCTCAGTGCATTTCAAAATGCCAACTCTACCACCTTTTCCCTGAATTGATTTGCTTGCTTCAGAGTGATAAAAAGGTACAGAGAAATAATGACACACTTCCCAGTGCATTCATGTCCCGACATCCATTTTTCATGGATATCTACAAAAATTTTCTTTTCTGCCTTTTTAGGTCTCATATTTTCCCTGCTCAGTTACACATGGGGAATATAACTGCTTACGGAGCTTCTCAATAGGAACTACTAATTGCTTTGTCACTGTGATATTGTAACCTGTCCTAACATTTAAACTTTATATCCTCCCAAATAAAGGGCTTCGTTCTTCCTGCTATTTATAACCATTCTCTTAATTTGTTCACAGTAACATTCTGTTCTGATTGTTCATTATAAAAAGCTCACATAGCCGGGCGTGGTGGCGCACACTTGTAATCCCAGCATTCGGGAGGCTGAGACCGGAGGATCCAGGTTCACGGCCAGCCTCAGCTACTTAGTGAGGCACTCCGCAACTTAGTGAGACCCGGTTTCAAAATAAAGAATAAAAAATAGGGCTAGGGGTTAGCTTGGAGGTAGAATGCCTCTGAGTTCAATCCCTAGTACTGCAAAAAAAAAAAAAAAACAACAAAACAAAAATAGGGCTGGGGATGTAGCTTAGAGGCAGAATGCCCCTGGGTACAATCCCCAGTACCACAAAAAAATAAAAAATAAAAAATAAAAAATAAATAAAAAGCTCACATAGCTGGGTGTGGTGGCACACGCTTGCAATCTCAATACTTGGGAGGCTGAGACAGGAGGATGACAGGTTCACAGCCAGCTTCAGCTACTTAGTGAGGCCCTCTGCAACTTAGTGAGACCCTGTTTCAAAATAAGAATAAAAATTAGGGCAGGGGGTGTAGCTTGGAGATAGAAGGCCCCTGGGTTCAATCCCCAGTACCTAAAAAAAAAATTGATAAAAACTCATGTTTGCCTATGGAAATGTATAAATGGATCCAGTGGTATAATGTGCCTTTATGTGTATCCAAAAAGAAAGGGAGGGATCCATTTAAAGAAATATGAAGGGTAAAACCCTGAACATAAATGTGAGTTATGGAAACCCAATTTGAGTTACAAAACTTTTCTAAAGCATTATTTGAAGAGGTATGTGTGTACTGGGCTGCTCCTTAAAATATCCAACTTCCATAGATGTTGTTAGACCATAATCATATTTTTTTTTTTTTTTTTTTTGGTGGTGGTACTGGGATTGAACCCAGAGGCATTCTACCTTTGAGCTACACCCCCCAGCCTGATTTTATTTCTTATTTGGAAACAGGGTCTCACTAGGTTGATGGGAGTCTCACTACTTGCTGAGGCTGTCCTCGAACCTATGATCCTCCTATCTCAGCCTCCCAAGTACTGGGATTACAAGCATGTGCCACCACATCCGGCTCAGGAGACCATAATTCTTGAAGTAACAGTACTAGGAGCCACTGTCAAGAGGCAGTAGAATCAGAAATTAAGGTAACATAGCTGTGTGACGGTAACGGGAGGGCAGCGGGACACAGAGTTACACTCATTATCCCCAGGTGGGTGGAGAAAGCGTACTCCTTTTCTTGTACTGCTGATTGGCCTGGGATTCTCACAAGCCCTCAAACACTGAATCACCTTAGTCTACTGTGAAAATCTCAGTGGTACTTGAGGTAAACTGCCCAGTCTTTCTAATTCTGCTGCCCTCTCCTCTGTTCCCACAAAGTGGGATTGTGCTAGGAGGCGCATTAACTGGATCATCTTGGAATGAAGGAACAGGCATTCTGGGATGAGAGTGGGTCCTCCAGGGCTCCGGCAAGGCCCTCCCAGCTGACCCTTCCAGCTAAGTCGACTCTACGCATGCTCCATCATCTGACCTCTATGCCAGGGTTCAAGGCCTGGCTGCCCTGGTCCTCTATTAAACCCCTCTCCCCCATGTTCTCTGGAGTCCCTGGGTCCTGTGATTAGCCCATTCTGTCTGTGGTAGGGTCACCTCTCAGGTCACAATAGTCCACTCCCTATTCAGTTACTTTCCCCCTCCCACTTCTTGAGGGGATTTCTGGGCTCTTTGTACCTTATGGGAACTGGGACAGTCACTGTGCCACCAGACTTACATCTAGGAGAGGAATGGCCCTTTCCTAGATTTGGTGCAGGACAGGCTGCAAGGCAGTATCTTCCCAAGATCTAAGCCAAAACCGAGAAAAACAAACAAAATGTCTTTGCCCTTGGTATTCCTCTCTGAAACTCCAGATTTCCTCTAAAATGGAGAGGAGGAGGAGAATGATAAAATCCACTTCCGGCCTCACATAACTCCTATCTCCTCTTTCTTTTTTTTTTTTTTTTTTTTTTCGGTACTGGGGATTGAACTCAGGGGCATTCTACCTCCGAGCTACACCCCCAGCCCTATTTTTTATTCTTTATTTTGAAACCGAGTCTCACTAAGTTGCGGAGTGCCTCACTAGGTAGCTGAGGCTGGCCGCGAACCCGGATCCTCCGGTCTCAGCCTCCCGAATGCTGGGATTAC
>PVLC010006245.1:26776-44674 GCA_004027655.1 Graphiurus murinus | reverse complement strand
CTCCTCTTTCTACCGTTCATTCAGGTAAGAAGGGGAACTTTCTTTCCTCTTTCTGAATACCTGCAATCTTACTGTCACGTCATTCTCCTCAACAACTTTAGCCTCCAGGTTGAGACATCATGACAGATAACCAGAGACAGCATATGAGAAACACCCACTGACCCACAAAAGAACTACATCAGGAGGTATTGCAAAAGCATTAGACCTCTTCTAGTAGTCAACAGGAAATATGTCATCTCGTTTGTGATAAAGATTCTAACGTGAGTCTCTAAAAGCAGTTAGAGGATACCAAATGTATAATTGGCCTTTAAACACAGTGAGCTTTTTGCTGGGTACTATCTGCTTCCATTTAAATAACATTCTGGAAACAACAAAAGTGCAAAGACAGAAAACAGATCCGTGGTTTGGATTGGGGCGAGGAAAGGGTTTGACGATCAAGGAGCGTACAGAAATGTTTTGGGATGACAGAACTGGTCTGCGCGTTGCTTACATGATTATACAAACATTCAAAATATGAACTCTTATGAAGCCCAAAACTTGGAGAGCATGACAGAGCATTTCAGACTTTTCAGATTAGGACTCCTCAATAGGTAAATTCTATGAGAATATTCCACAATCTGGAAAACTCCAATATTTGGAATGTGTCTGGCCCCAAGCATTTTGGATAAGGGATACTCAACTTGTATATGTTTGTTAAAACTCATAGAACTGTGCAGTAAAAAGGATGGGTTTTATTATGTGTAAATTAGAGCTCAATAAACCTGACTTTTATTTTTTTTTAAATGGGCTTTCACATCCCTAAGACATTATCTAATATTTATTAAGCATTTAGGAACTCTAAGAGCGCCCTTCTAACCTCTTGGATTGCATTAGCTCAGTTAGTCCTCACCATAACTCTATCTAGAAAGTACTATTATCATAATCATCTCCATCTTTAGATAAGAGAATTGAGTTCTAGAGAAGTTAAGGAACTCTCCCAAGGACAGCACAGCAAGTACAACTGAGCCTGGAGATGGCTAATGCCAAAGTCTGTGCGTTTAACCACTTTGTTTTGTGACTTCTCAAGATAAGTAAATGAGTAACACTTATGTTTCTCCTTCCTAGAGTCTTTTTGGGTTAAATCTCAACTGCTCTTGTATCAGAAAGTACATGGTACACACTGCCCCTCACACACACACACACACATCCCAGGAACATATTTCTCCAATTGCCTCAAGCTAACATTATCAATTAGATTGAAAGACCCCTTCTTGTCAATAGTCTTAAGGGTATGAGTCTGTTGCCAAGCATGCTGGCACACACCTGTAATCATAGTACTTGGGAGGCTGAGTTAGGAGGACCAAAAGTTTGAGATCAGTCTCAGCAATTTAGCGGGACCCTTCAATCTCCAGTACCACAAAAAAAAAAAAAAAAAAAAAAAAAAGGGTCTGTAACCAGATGCAATGGCCCATGCCTGTAATCCTGGTACTTAGGAGGCTGAGACAGGAGAATCATAGGTTCAAAGCCAGCCTCAGTAATGTGGCAAGGCCCTGTTTAAAAAAAAAAAAAAGGCTTGGGGTATAGCTCAGAGGTAGAATACCCCTGGGGTCAATCTGAACTGGTTACTTTGAGTTAGGAAAATCCCCTGGAGAGCTCAAGGGGATTGTGTGGCCCATCAAACCTCAAGCTCCTGACCAGCCCCTAAACCTATACTCTAATTTGTGGGTCTTGCAGTTCTGACGCAGATAGCACCACCACCACCGTCTAGCACAGCAAACACCCCATGCACACAGGGCTCCCCTCAGTACCAAAAAAAAAAAAAAAAAAAAGAGTACCTATTATATACAAAGCACTGAGCTGATAAGAGAGAGGTGTGTTTACCTCAAATTATGCTGCGCTGGGGAAGACCAAGAATCCCTTATTTAAAGATGTCATGGGGTGGAAAACTGTCATGAAGGTCCCATTTCCATGATTACTAACACCTTCTCTAGCCTCCCTCGCCCAGCTTGCCTTTCCTCATCTAGAAAACATTCAAGATCACAGTTCATTGATTAACATAGTCTGCTCATTGATTTGTAAACACGGATCAAGATGCCAGACCACCACTCATGCAAATTGACCTTGCTCACAGGCATAGAAACTCAAATAAATCAGACCTTGGGCCAGCAAGCAGTCAGCATGACCTCAGGAGGCAGAGCCCGACCACCTGTGCTCCCTCTTCTCTAGCCTTCCTTCAGTGCCAAACAGTGAATCAACAATGCCCTGCCCTGCTGGCGTGGGCTTCTCAATGCCAGAAGATTCTGGCCCACCCCCATCCCCAGCGGTCATTTATCTGCAGTGTGCACCTGTATATACCGTTTCAGCCCTTAGATGTTAAAGTCTCCATCTGGGTCAGCTAGCACCAGGGAAAAGAAAGGCCTGTGAACTTCAACAATACGGGGTGTTTCAAGTTTAGCCTTTAAGTAAAACAAAAACAATAAAGTCCATTTGCAGATAAGTTGAGAAATACAGAAAAGTGCCTTGAATTATGTTGCCTTCAACTCTGTTTTCTATTAATTTTTATTAATTTCTATTAATAAATTAATTTCTATTAATTAATTTCTATTAATTTTTATGCAACAATATCAGTTAAAGTCACCTTTAAGATTTTGTTATTTTTCATTTATGTGTGTGTGTGTGTGTGTGTGTGTGTGTGTGTGTGTGTGTTACTGGGGATTGAATTTAGGGGCATTCTACCTCTGCGCTATACCCCCCCAGCCCTATTTTATTTTTTATTTTGAAACAAGGTCTCACTAAGTCGTGGAGGGCCTCACTATAAGGCAAATCTGTGATCCTCCTGTTTCAGTCTCCCAAGTACTGAGATTACAGGAATGAGACACTATGCCAGGCAAGAATGTATTTTCTTGAAGCTGGACGTCATGGTGCACATCTGTAATCCCTGTACTTGGGAGGCTGAGACAGGAAGAGTGCAGGTTTGAGGCCAGCTTCAGCAGCTTAGTGAGATCCTATTTCAAAGCAAAAAGGGCTAGGGGTATAAAAAGGGCTGGAGATAGAATACCTATAGTTTCAATCCCTAGTATCACCCTCCCCAAAAAATGCATTTTTTTTTTTTTTAGAAAAAAAAAGTATCTGTAATACTACTGTTTCTCCTTATTCAATAACATTGCCCAAGAGTTTCAATGGACTGTTTTTCATCCTTTGCCCTCTCATCTGACCTAATGAAATATAAAGCCATTCTGGGAGTGGAGGTGATAAAATTCTTAATGCAATGTCCCAGTCCCTGCCCAATTATTTCGTCTTCCGTAAGACACTTCCAGGAAATGCAGTTTCCTCTTCCTCTTTGTTTCCTGTTGTGGTTTTGGTCTGGGGAGGTGTACGTGGAGTAGGATGCTAAGAAAAGTACCAGAGGATTTCTTCATCCAGAGTGCTCCTCTCATGGCAGAACCTGTTAGACACCTGTTGAAGGCTCTCCCCTCACCCACACTTACTGGTTGCGATCTGCACTTCACAAGATCTCCAGATGCTTCCAAATGCTGTACCTTCACTTGGAGAAGCATAGGCTGGTGGAGCCCGTTTCTGGCCTCCCTCAGGTGGTACTGATTGTCAGGATTTGTACATAACTTTCACACCTCCTTGATGTTGAAACTAGCAATAAAAGTACCACCTCTGTGTGAGTAAACACCTTTTGCTCAAGCAAAAGAACTGGCCCTCAGTTCTTTTGGGAAAACTCTAAATATGTTACCTTCTAAATCCCTGGAGAGTTGTGTGCTCTCCAAAAGAAAGTCCAGGGAAGAAGCCAAGCTTTTGTTTTGCCTCTCCATCAAAGTCCATTCCAGGGTCAAAGCTGTTGTGTTTGCGAGGCCCCTTAGGTCTGAGTAAATCATTCCCCCAGTGGGGGACAGGAGAGAGATTCACAAAAGAGCTCCTTAAAGTCGGCTGGGAAAGATCCACAGTACCCTCCCCCACTTCTCCACCATACCTGCTTTTACTTCTTGCCTGGATAATTCTTTCATCCTTCACCCCTACACCAGGGGGCCTCAGGAGTCTCAGGCAGGGCTCCTGGAGTGGTGACCACCTCTAATCAGCAGAGTTGAGATCAAGGACCTTGAGTGCATTGCTAGCGATAGAGGAGAAGAACTGACAGCAGTCAAAACAGTGGTGTCTGTCTGTGCTGCTAGCCACAACCAAGTGTGCTCATCAGAGTGTGTGTCCGAGTCAGAATGGCCTGGCAAAGCCCGAGTCAGAGGGCTGTTTCTACTGGGACTAAACCTGTGTCTTCAACCCGGAAGACCTTCCCAAGCAGACATCTGGGGCAACCTGCAAAGAGCAGTACCCCCTTCCAGGACTAGCTAGTCATTCTGCTCTCCGGGCTCTCCCTCCGTTTGTTTTCTTCTTGCAAGCTTGATAGATGTCACAAAGCTCGGTGTGCCCAGGTACTGATAGCTCCCTCTGGGTTCTGGCATTTGTTCCTCTGTTATCTCTTCAGCATCATCAGACAATCCTACTGGCGCCCAGCCCTGGCCGTGGCTATCAAGTGCTCGTCTGGAGTCTCTCCTCTCCTGGGCCTGGCTTCCTGAGCTCTTGGAAACCGATTTGCAAATCCTTCCATGGGAGCATATGGGACCCCATGGGGGTCCAGTGCCTGATGCGAAAGGGAAAAGATGAAGGATGAATGAGAAGGACTTCTCCCTGACCTTGGGGAAGTTACGGATATCAATATTAGCCCTGGCAACTTCCAGTTTGTAAACTAAGCAACTATTGTAATCATTTTCTTTGCAGAGTTCACTGAATATATGTGGTTGAAAACTCAGGGCCTGGGGTTACAGAGATTACATGCTGGTTCCCCCTTTTTCTTTTTGGAAAATTATGACTGATGTGATATATATATATATATATGTATGTATACACACACATACATATATATACATTCATACACACTTATATGCATATATACATATACACACATATATAAATATATAATACACACAAATATGTATGTATATTAGTGTGCACTGATCATTAGTGGACAGCTCAGTGTGTCCATATCCGTGTAAGCAGCACCCAAAGAATTAGTACATTACCAGCACCCCTGAAGCCCTCCAGCCCCTCCTGGCCACTGACCAACAAAGGACCCACTATCCTGACTTCTATCCACGCAGATCGGTTTTGTCTGTTTCTGAGCTTGATATAAATGGGGTTTCACAGTGCTCTTTTGTCTCTGGCTTCTGCACTCCACATTGTGCTTGGGAGATTTGTCTGTGTTTTGCATATCGAGTAGCTCATTCTCACTGTGTGATACAGTATCCCATAGAGCTGGCCTCTTGAACCAAATCAAGAGATATATAGAGAAAGAAGTGTCGAAGAAGACGAAGAAGAAGAAGAAGAAGAAGAAGAAGAAGAAGAAGAAGAAGAAGAAGAAGAAGAAGAAGTTGTTAAAGCATCCAAGTTGATGACACACATACACAAAGTTGTCTACAAATTGGATCGAATTTATTGGCCATCTATTAAAAGCCACTTTCTCAAATCACTCCTCCGTCCCCTTTCTGCTATTTTCCCTTACGTCCCTGTAGCCCCGGCTGTGTCACTGTAGGCTGACCCAGCCTGAACAGACAGGAGGGGACTGGAGGCTCACTCTCTGCCTTATACAAGGGTGAGCCCACCTTGATCCCAGAATAACTTGGAGCCTGGGCTGTTCCCCATTTGGTCCCTAGGTTCCTGCCTCTTCTGCAGCATCACTGCCCGCTTCATCCACATCCAGAGACCCCGCCTCTTACAGCTGATATTTTGGAGTTACTCCCCGGGGCCTCTATTACGCATGTCTGAGTCAACCTCAGGATAATGCCGCTGCAGCCCCAGACCAGTGCGAGACCGGATGGAGTCTGCAGATGGGGGCTGGTCCTCTGCTGTGTCCCTCCCCTTGCAACCACCGCTGAGATCACACCCAGCGCTTGCTTTCTCAGGCCTTCCTTCTCCAGCACAGCTGGACTGCACAGGGGCTGCGCCCTCCTCTCATCTTTTCCTTGCCAGAACCACAATTCATCCCGATTTCTTCATGCTGACCAACCTTTCTGGGGTCTCCCTCTTGCTGGTAACAATGACCTAATCCCAAGATGCAATTTTAGAGGAGCCCAGATGCCAATCAGCATGACCGCCTGGCCGGAGCCAGAGTCCATATATGGTACAATCCCCAGCCACGGCAGGGCCAGCGCAGACTGTAATGCAACACAGCTGATTCACCAGCTGTCCCTCTCTCCCTAAGCTGGGCCAGCCCACTCCGGTTTCCACTGAGGTCAGCACTGCACCCATAAGAAAAGGCGAAGAGAGCCAAAGTGCAGAACTGTGCACCTTGGGGAAGCTGTGATTTTTTTTTGTGTTCCCTTCTTTTCAGGCTCCTGAATGCCTGGGAGAATGTCCTGCTCTTTCCGGAATGGAATAGAATGATAATCTCTGACTGGTGCCTTTTCAGAACTTCTCTTGTTGTGGGCGTGGTCCGGGAGAGGCCAGACAGTTATAGCTCAGAGGCTTGCTCAAGCTCAATTGCAGAGGACGGCTTGGAGCTGGAAGCTGTCACAGGGCCCCACCCTGACCCTGGTCAGAGGTCGTATTCACAACCCATAGTTGGAGCCTTACCTATTCCTGGGTCTCTGCCCTCAACTATTTATTTGTTTGGCCTTTTGTAAAGTATGAGAAATAGAACTAAGAAATCCTCAGATGGAGGAAAGAATCCCCGAATCCGGGTTCCCGTCCACATTCAAAGCTCTAAGCGGATAATCATGTTCGTTTTATTAGCATCCTCACTACTATTTCATGCCTATTAAAAGCAAAGCAAAGCATTACACTAGACTCTAGTAGTGGGGAGCTGGAGCTGGCTCAAACCAGTTTGCCAGTCCAATTGTTAAACTTTCAGGAAATTTGCAAGCCGATCATTAAACATAATTATTAAAGATTGAATTACATAACATTACAATTGACTAAATTGGGTTTAAGGCAGAGGCAATAAATACCCAACTCATCATTTCCTAATTATTTAACTCTCGAGGCTATTCACATGACTGGTATCTGCGTGGTGGAAACACAGTATATGGGTGTGCTACCCATCCACCTCCTAGCTCCTTGCTCAGTGACATACCGAGCTTGGAATGAGTCAGAGTGGGCGTGTTTACCCCTTAGCACTTGGGGGGATTGTGAACCAGGGCCTCCTCTTCCCAGCAGAGTCAGTTGTTAACATAGCCTGGCATGGTGGTGCTCGCCTATAATTCCAGTACTTGGGAGCATGAGACACGAGGATCTCAGGCTTGTAGTCAGCCTCAGCAAGTTAGTGAGGCCCTCTGCAATGTAGTGAGACCCTATTTCAAACTAAAAAATAAAATAGGGTTGGGGGTGTAGCTCAGGGGTAGAATGCCCCTGGGTTCTGATCTTACAAGCACACCACTGACTCTAGGGGTCATTAGCAACTAGGCTCAATCTCTGCCCTCAGGGTGCTTAGAGTGCTTGGGGGGAAAACAGGTCCTTCAAGTCTTGTTGGGCAGTGTCCTCTACCATGCTAAACAGGGGAGTGGAAGGACTGAAGTCAGAGAGACTTACATTAGCATCCCAGTTCTGCCATATACTGGAGGTGTCACCTTAAGTAAGTGACCTCAGCGTTTAGTCACCTGCAAAATAGGAATAGCAGCACCTCCTCACAAGATCTCCTGAAAATTTAGGGGTAATGATATAACAATATAGGAAGGGCATTTCCTTCTCTTTCTTTCTTTCTTCCATACTAGAGATTGAATCCAGGGATGTTTGTGTTCTACCTCTGAACTACACTTCCAGCCCTTTTTATTTTTTATTTTGAAACAGGGTCTCACTAAGTTGCTGAGGCTGGCTACAAACCTGAGATCCTCCTGTCTCAGCCTCCCAAGTACTGTGATTCCAAGCATGCACCACCATGCCCAGCTAAAAGGTGAATTTCTGATTGATAGGCCACCATGAGAAATGGTGTAGAAGAATTAAAGTTAAATGCCTAGTCAGACAATGGCCACTGTTAGAATATCAGGATATTAAGATATATCAGAGCCAGCTGTGGTGACACATGCTTGTAATCCCAGTAGTTGGGAGGCTGAGACAGAAGGATTGCCATTTTGGTGCCAACCTTAGCAACTCAGCAAGACCCTCAGCAACTTAGAAGACCCTGTTTTAAAATTAAAAAGAAATAGAGCTGGGCCTGGTGGCATATGCTCGCAATTTTAGTACTTGGGAGGCTGAAACAGGAGGATTGCAGGTTCGCAGCCAGTGAGGCCCTCCACAACTTTGTGAGACCCCGTTTCAAAGTAAAAAAATAAAATAAAATAGAGAGGGGGTGTAGCTCGGAGGTAGACTGCCTCTAGGTTCAATCCCTAGTTCCAAAAAATAATAATAAATAAATAAATAAATAAATAAATAAATAAATAAATAAATAAAAAGGGTTGAGGTTGTAGTTCGGTGGTAGAATGCTCCTGGGTACCAAATATATATAGCATCAAGATGAACAAAGTGTAGCTATGAAATGTAAGATTAACTGGGAGGGAAAACCAAGACTGGATGGGGAAGTTGGGAAGACTGAGCCCCTGAAGGTAGCCAGCAATCCAAGCAATCCCGTGAAGGACCGGAAGTTCACGCGTCCATCAATCATCCCGCCCAGGAGGGACCATCCACAGGCAGTGTCAGGGGCAAGGGGGGATCTGTTCACACAAGACTAATCCCTAATAACCAAAATATAGGGGTGGCAGCTGCAAAAGAGGGGGCCAGGAGGAAGTAGGCAGGCGGCCAGAACCTTAGTGAAACAAGCTAATGTTTGGGAAGGAGGTGGGTATTGGTGTCATAGGAGGACCAGAATACTAGGTGAGACAGGCAAGCCAACTGCCAAGTAGCAAATCGAGGCATTATAAAATGAACCAGTAATGAAGGGGGTGAGCTTCAGCCAGGATGAGTTCACACAAGTAACAGCATTTGACTAATGGCAGTTTATGCAAGAAAGAGACTTAAGTATCTCATAAGAAGTCTGGAAGCAGGTGGCTGGCTCTAGGGTTGGTTCAGTGGCTCAGCTTTGTCACCCGAAGGCCACGCTGTTTTCACTCCAGTGCTCTCTCTGCTGTGCTGGGTGTGCCAGCTTTTATTCTTGGCATTGGTGCCTATGGTCATAGGATGACTGCCATTCACGGCATCTCAGCTGAAGTAGACAAGAGGGAGGGAAACTTCAATGTCTGTCTGTCTGTCTGTCTGTCTGTCTGTCTCTTTCTTTTTTGTGTGGCACGGGTGATTGAACCCAGGGGAGTTCTACCTCTGGGCTAGACCTCCAGCCCTTTTTATTTTTTATTTTGAAACAGGGTCTTGCTAAGTTACTGAGGCTGGTCTCAAACCTCAGATACCCCTGGCTCAGCCTCCCAAGTACTGGGATTACAGATATGTGCCACCACGCCTGGCTCAACCTCTCTCTCTCTCTCTCTCTCTCTCTCTCTCTCTGTCTCTCTCTCTCTCGTATTGGGAATTTAACTCAGGGGCATTCTATCTTCAACCTACACCCCAAGCCCTACTTCATATTTTCTTTTTTTTTTTTTTTTTTTTTTTGCGGTACTAGGGATTGAACTCAGGGGCGTTCTACCTCCGAGCTATACCCCCAGCCCTATTTTTTATTCTTTATTTTGAAACCGGGTCTCCCTAAGTTGCAGAGTGTCTCACTAGGTAGCTGAGGCTGGCCTCGAACCCGGATCCTCCGGTCTCAGCCTCCCGAATGCTGGGATTACAAGCGTGCGCCACCACGCCCGGCTCCTACTTCATATTTTCGAAACAGGTTCTCATTAGGTTGATGAGTCTCACTGCTTGCTGAGGCTGTCCTCAAACCTGTGATGATCCTGTGTCAGCCTCCCAGATACTGGGATTACAGGCATGTGTCACCACTCTCGGCTTTCAATATCTCTTTTTAATCAAGGCACAAAATCCTTCCTTCAAACCCCAGCAAAGTTCCTTTTACATCTTGTTGGCCAGAATAGGTCACATACTGTAGTAAGCAGAACAATGCCTTCAAAGATGGTCACACTCTAGTCTCATGGAAACTGTGGCTGTGTTGCCTTACACAGCCAAAGGGACTTGGTGATTAAGGGTCTGAACCTTGAGATGGGCAGGCTACCCTGGGTTATCTGAGGCACACAATCTAGGCACATCAGCCCAGCTTAGGGACAGAGGTGAGACGGCAGCATGAGTAGGATTTGTTACTGATTCTGAGATGTAGGGGGGGAAAGTGTAAGACCAGGGCGAGGCTGCAAGGAGCTCACAGAAGCCTCCAGATGACAGCCAGCAAGGAAACAGGGCCTCAGTAGATCGGTGTGTGTGTGTGTGTGTGTGTGTGTGTGTGTGTGTGTGTGTGTGTGTGTGTGTGTTACTGGGATTGAACCCAGAGGCATGCTACACCCCCAGCTCTATTTTATTTTTATTTTGAAACAAGGTCTCTCTAGGTTGATGAGAGTCTCAGTACTTGCTGAGGCTGTCATCGAACCTGTGATCTTCCTGTCTCAGCCTCCCAAGTACTGGGATGATAGGCATGTGTCACCATGCCAGGTTTACACCATTATTTTACTAAGTAAGAAAAGAATGCTGCCAAATAAACAACACCATGCCACAGATTGTAACATCAGCATGGAGTAAACCATTTAAGTGAGAATCCACCAAGCGTGATGATCCACATGTTCCATGAATGAGAAGGGTTCATGGGAAGGGCTTATTCCTGAGCTGCTGCTGCTGGCTCAGTCAAAGCCGGGGGTGGGGGGTTTGGGAAGGATGGATACTCAGCAGTTTCTAGGAAAGTCAGAGGCCAAGGTGGAATGGGGGAGCATGTACTCACAGAACAGCTTGAAGCCAAGCTAAAGGAAGCAGACTTCCCGCCCCAGGCAGCCACTGCAGGAGAAGTGATGCTGGTGTCTCTGATCATATGGCCCCTGTATCTGAAACAGTATTTGTTTGTTTGTTTATTTATTTAGGGTACTGGGGATTGAACCTAGGGGCATTCTACCTCCGAGCTAAACTCCCAGCCCTATTTTTAAAATTTTATTTTGAAACAGGATCTTGCTAGGTTTATAAGAGCCTCACTACTTACAGAGGCTGTCCTTATACACCAGTGATCCTCCTGTCTCAGCCTCTAAAGTAGTGGGATTACAGGCGTGCGCCACCACACCCTGCTGCACCAGCATTTATGACCATCTCCTGTCAAAGCATGAAGGAGCGCTGTCCAAGACAATTGAGTGGAGCAGCTGCTGGGGCCGCCTTTGAACAGACTGCTCCGAGCAGTCACCTCTGCTCCAAATGAGGAGGCACTTGAAAGCAAGCTTTCTTTTTCTTTTCTTATCTGACAAGAAGCCAGAGCTTTATTAACGACAGAAACTGTACAGATTTCAAATCAAGCTGCAGTTACTTTGTGTGTGTGTGTGTGTGTGTGTGTGTGTGTGTGTGTGTGTGTGTGTGTGTTGCTAGGGATTGAACCCAGAAGCAGTCTACCTCTGAGCTATACTACCAAACCTTATTTATTTATTTATTTATTTATTTATTTATTTTGTTCTGAAACAGGGTCTTGCTAGGTTGCTGAGAGTCTCACTAAGTTGCTGAGACTGGTCTGGAACCTGCAATCCTCCTGTCTCAGCCTCCCAAGTACTGGAATTACAGGTGTATGCCACCATGCCCAGCTGCAGTTACTCTCTTGAAACACCAAAAAAGGTGCTCTCTTTCAGATGGCTACATGCATTTACAGTGTCTTACTGTTGTTCTCCAAGGCTCAGGACTGCCTTTGCTGTCCGCACATTTGCTTGCAACCTGACCAACTGCACATCCTTAACTCCCACACCTGTTCCACCAGCCTCTTTCCCTTCACTCTCCTCTTGCACAGTGGAGTCTGTGTATTTCCTTGAATGTCCGAGGCAGCTTCACCTTGAACTTTGAATCTCTCAGCAGCTGCTTGCCGAGATAAACCCTTGATCTTGGCTTCCTCTAAATGACGTGGCTATCTGAAGCGGGGCTCTTGTGGACATCTGGTCTTGTGATGACAAAGAGGATATTCTTGGGTTTTCGGGTAGTGATCGAGCATCCTCAGCAACCTGTGGAGGAGCCGGTTTGGACACAGCCTCCCGTGCCTTCTTTTCACTCTGGCTCTGTTTTGCTTTGCTGACTGGTTCTTCTTCGATTTCAGCTGGTGCTGCCAGCTGCAAGAACAGCTTTCTTTTAATAAGGAGCTCCCGTTGGCTCATCCTGATGTGCAGGACATGTGTGTCCTTGGAATCATCGGGTGATAGACAAGTCCTCTTTGCACCCTCCTTGAAACTCTGCCCCAGATCCCCGAGGAGCAGCCAGGATTGTACCACTTAATATGGGCAGAGGGGAAAGCTGCACAGATGGGAGCCTTTAGGGCTCACCAGAGATCAATTTGCCTCCAACTTCATCCTTTTGCTCTGGGTTAGCCCTGAGTTCAGAAAATTTGGAGATCCAAGTACTGTTATAATTAGGGGGGGGGGGATCATAGCATCAGTATATGAAGAGAGTTATTAAGAAATCACCTCAACTCTCATAATTTTTATTTTTCTGATTAAGAAACAGAGGCTTGGGTAAACACTGCAGCTGCCTGAAGCAGCTCACCTGAGGAGAAGCAGAGCTGGGCTGGAGCCCAGGTTTCCTGCCATTCCTGGGGCATGCCAGAAATGTAGACTAGTGATGCAGAAATCTCATCCCTGCCCCTGTTCTGAGCCGGCCTCGTACTAACCTAGGGACTGGGGCAAGTTTCTTAACATCTCTGGGCTTCCATTTCCTTGGCTATGAAATGGGGCTAGCAATAGTACCTACTGTAGATTATTGTTGCAAAGATTATTATTATTATTTTGTGTGTGTGTGTGTGTGTGTGTGTGTGTGTGTGTGTGTGTGTTTTACTGGGGATTGAGCCCAGGGGCATTCTACCTCTGAGCTATACCCCCAGGCCTATTTTTTTTTTTTCTTTCTAGAAACAGGGTCTCACTAGATTAATAACAGTCTCACTACTTGTGAAGGCTGTCCTCAAACCCACAATCCTCCAATCTCAGCCTCTCAAATACTGGGGTTACAGGCATGCACCACCACGCTGGCTGCAAAGATTAATTTTAAAAAGTCACCCAAAGGGACAGTCGCCTGCCAGCTAGTAATTGCTTGCTCCCAGAGGGTGGTTGTCATTGTCACTATTTCTTCGTGCCATCTCAAGCTGCCACCAGCTCCTGCTCCTGCTATCAGGCTGGGTGTCTGTACTTTGAGGCCTAGGGGCAGAGGCATCTATGGAATTTGCTCCCCTTGCTAATCTGGCAAAGTCAACAAATCTTTTCTGTTTGACCCGAGAGGAACCTCTGGAGATGTTAGGCTGGGACATGGAGCAGTTTGTTTCATGTGAGAGGCACGGCGTGCTGGCTGGCCAGAGGGAGACTGGACAGTCTAGCTGCGGGAGGGAAGAGGTTTTCTGAGGGTTTGGGGGGGGGGCGTTTGCGTATGGAGGGGGACGGGAGGGGTTGTATGAGCCATGAGGCGCCTGGGCGAGGGCACTTGGCATTGAACAGGGTGTAGAAGGCCAGGAAGGGGGGTTGTGATGTGAACATTTATGGCTCAAGAAAGGAAGGAGACTCAGAGCTGATGAAAAGACCCATTTTCTGGGGGCTCAGGAAGGGCCTCTCGCAGGGGATTTCCTACACGGGGCTCCAGGCCTTGGCGGCCTTCCCGGGAAAGGTGGTGTTTGCCGCGGAGAACTTGCACACTGCATGGCTTTCGTTCAGAGACGAGCGGTGCCCACTCCCTTCGCTGGCGCTGCTGGTCTCCCTGGGCCTTGTTCTGCCGGGAACAAACACGCTCTTTCCTGGAGCCACGCACTTCACATGCCGTTGCAAGACAGGGACGCTGCGGTCAGGGCAGGAGTGGAGTAGGGGCTTGGGAGCTCTGGATAGTGCTGGAGGATGAGGAGGGGAGCGCCATCCGGGGCTCTTTCCAAGGAAGGGGTCCTTAGCTAGGGCCAGCAGCAGATCACTGGTCACGCAAACATGCTTCTGTTTTTGTTTTTTTTTTTTTCAAAGATGCTCAGTGAAATCTAAAGTGAGACCCCCTTGGTGAGGAGAATTTCCAAATTAAAAGCAGAACAGAAAGAAAGCACAAGCGACTCCCCCCACCCCACCCCCGGCCCCAATCAAAAAGTACAGTATACACTATTGAAAAATCGCAGCTCAGAAACTGCACTTTCTGACAGGATCTGCCAAGATGCATGATGAGGCTGATAGAAACGTGTTCCGTTTTCATCTGTATAATGAGGAGATGGCAGTCTGCACATCTGTTCGGGCAAGATAATGATAATATTATTACTACAGGCATTGTGCTGCAAATACGATCTATTTTTTTTTTATCTCTCCACCCCTCCCCCACTCATATTCAGCCTCACTTCTCTTTCTTCCCTTCTCTCTTGACTGTGAGCCTCCCTTCTTCTCCAGTTTCCCTGCTGACTCTCACCTTTCCTCTTCTGTCTTCATCTCTTTTCAGACCTCGGTGCTCTGCTCAGTTTACAGAAACCCATGGGAACAAGCAAGACATTCCCATCAAATCAGGAGCAGGGGTTGCTGAGAAGCCATCTTGGCCGGGGTCCGTCTGGCTGCCGGAGATGATGAGGGAGGGGAGTCACTGGGCAACCCTTGGGTCCTTCCCCACGGCCCTGGTCATTCCCAAGGGTCACTTGTCAGCAAGACTTTGTCATCTCAGTCAGAGAAACTTCTGGGCCTGCCCTGTGCCCAATCTCACCGGCAAAAAGTCAAGACAGAAAGCTCCTTCCTACCAAAGGCAAAATGGATAGGACAGGTTTAACGTTCTTCGTATCCAGGAATATTTGATCATAACAGGATACTTCTGGATCCATAATCAATCAATTTAGAAAGTAATGAAACATTAATGTTGGAGTATAAGCGTAAAGAATCAAAGTGTAGGGTTGGAATTCAGGGCCGGGGGAGCCACCTTTGGGTTTCTCAAATCATTCCTTCACTCACTCTTGTCTACTATTATTTGTTTTGTTCCTGAAATGTGGCAGAAAATGAGCTGTTACAAGCCGGATGTAGTGGCACACGCTTGTAATCCCAGTACTTGGGAGGCTGCGACAGGAGGATCGCAGGTTCACGGCCAGCCTCAGCAACTTGTGAGGCCCTCTGCAACTTAGTGAGACCCTGTTTCAAAATAAAGAATAAAAAATCGGACTGGGGATGGAGTGCAGAGGTAGAATGCCGCTGAGTTCAATTCCCAGTGCTGCACACAAAGAAAGATTCTTGCCTTTCAGGGCCTTAATGTCTACCCCAGGGCAAACTTCTACTGAACCTGAATATAACTTGGGTCCTGAACTCATCTCCCATGTGAAAGCAGCTTCCTTTGAGGCCCCTTCTATGGAATTACCTGGGGTAATTCCTGCACATTAATCCATTAATCCATCCCACTTCCACATACTTAACCATCCTCCTTACCATCCATTCATTCACCCTTTCATCCACTTACCTACCTACCGATTCACAAACAGCTACTCCTTCCTCCCTGCATCCATCTACCTTCCCCTCCAACCATCCATCTATCCGTCCATCCATTCATCTATTCACTTAGTTATTATCCTTCCAAGCTTGGGGTAAGAGATCAATCATTAGTCCAGTGGAGATCAGGGTATACCTAACCAATTATTGTGGTAGGGAGTGGGGCCAAGACAGAACCCTGGTAGTAGCATGTAATGCCCACACCTGATCATTCACAATTGAATAAATGACCCCGGAACACTGGGGCTGAGGCCAGAGATGCAGAGATGGGACGAATGTATCAAGGACTAGAAATAAAGGTTCACAAGGAGATGCCTACCTACATTTAATCAAGGTAGTGTCCAAGTTCCCTCCCAGGCTAGGAGGGAGCTGCTCAGAGAAGGGAGACATGTCAGTCAACCAACAGGAGATCTAGAGTTGTGGTTTGCCCCATGAAAATCTTCTTTTCACTGAGGTTTGTTTGTTCGTTTGTTTTTGGAGGCATTGGGGATTGAATCCCAGGGCATTTTTACCTCTGAGCTACACCCCCAACCTTTTATTTCTATTTTTATTTTGAAAACATTTTTATTTTGAAATAGACTCCTCACCAAGTTACTGAAGCTGGCCTCGAACCTGCAATCTGTCTTAGCCTCCCAAATACTGGGATTATACCACACCAGGCATTTACAGAGCTCTTTCCATAGAACTTTTCCTCAAAGGGATGGTCCAGTCTATCAAAACGGCCCACCCTGATCCTTACTGCTTTTCCTTGTGCATAGGAACGCTAAGGAGAAGCATTTTTGTGGACAGTTTAAGAGCCCAATTTTTTTCCATCCAAAAATGCCCTCTAAATTAGAGAGTTCAGTGGGATACAGCACCTGAAATTGTTACTCTTCTTCATAAATGTTGTAGTTTTGTATTTTTCTGGTGGTGGGAATTCTGACTAACACTCATCTTAATGTTGAGTTTTGAAAATGCTACCCACTAGCCAGTCATGGTGGTGCACCCTTGTAATTCCAGTACTTGGGAGGCTGAGACCAGAGGATCCAGGTTCGCGGCCAGCCTCAGCTACTTAGTGAGGCCTTCCGCAACTTAGTGAGAACCTGTTTCAAAATAAAGTATAAGCCGGGCGTGGTGGCGCACGCTTGTAATCCCAGCATTCGGGAGGCTGAGACCGGAGGATCCGGGTTCGCGGCCAGCCTCAGCTACCTAGTGAGGCACTCCGCAACTTAGTGAGACTCGGTTTCAAAATAAAGAATAAAAAATAGGGCTGAGCTCGGAGGTAGAATGCCCCTGAGTTCAATCCCCAGTACCGCAAAAAAAAAAAAAAAAAAAAAAGTATAAAAAAATAGGGCTGGGGGTGTAGCTTGGAGGTAGAATGCCCCTGAGTTCAATCTCCAGTACCTAAAAAAAAAAAAAAAATGCTACCCACTTCCTATCTGAAAGTCAGGTGACACATTTATTAGTCACTTGGAATTGATTTGGAAAGGGGAAATAGGGTGCCGTGGTTAGCGTCCTAGAGCTGTCAGGAGTCCTGGTTCCCAGACCTCACTCTGCTATTGTCAGGAGTCCTGGTTCCCAGACCTTACTCTGCTACTTTGCCTGTGCTAGTGACTTGGCTTTTGGGCTATTGCCCGCCTGCTGGAGGAGAGAGGGCCCGGCTGGGAGCAACAGCCCAGGAGGGAGGGGCCCTGTCCTTGACTCAGCTCTCCAAATCTTTAAAGCAGAAGCAAATTTCTTGGCCTTCCTTTCTTTGTCTCTTAGTTGAGGGAGTGGTTATATGACCTTTAAGGTCATTTCTAAGGCATGAATCTTATTTTCACTCACTGTCATACTTAGCATAGTTGATATCTGGAGCAGATCAACTGCATGAGCAAAAAAAAAAAAAAAATTAGGAAACTACTACTACTACTACTACTGCTACTACTACTAATAATAATGGAACTGTGCACTCTGTTTCACTGTTTTCAATTTTAAACACAAAGCTGGGTATGGTGGCACGTTCTTATAATCCCAGTACTTGGGAGGCTGAGACAGGAGGATCACAGGTTCGAGACCATCCTCAGCAACTTAGTGAGACTCTCAGCAACCTAGCAAGATGGTGTTTCAAAACAAACAAACAACAACAACAACAAAAAAACCAAGCCGGGTGTGGTGGCGCTCGCTTGTAATCCCAGCATTTGGGAGGCTGAGACCGGAGGATCTGGGTTTGCAACCAGCCTCAGCTACCTAGTGAGGCTCTCTGCAATTTAGTGAGACCCTGTTTCAAAATAAAGAATAAAAAATAGGGCTGGGGGTATAACTCGGAGGTAGAATGCCCCTGAGTTCAATCTCAAGTACCGCAAAAAAAAAAAAAAAAAAAAAAAAAAAAAAAAAAAAA
>PVLC010006245.1:11257-26676 GCA_004027655.1 Graphiurus murinus | reverse complement strand
TCCCAGTACTCGGGAGACTGAGACAGGAGGATCGCAGATTTGAAGCCATCCTCAGCTACTTAGTGATGCCCCCTGCAACTTAGTAAGATCCTGTTTCAAAATAAAGAATAATAAATAGGGCTGAGGGGTGTAGCTCGAAGGTAGAATGCCCTTGGGTTCCATCCCCAGTAACACACACACACACACACACACACACACACACACACACACAGACACACTCACAAAAGAAATAGGGCTAGAGGTGTAGCTCAGAGATAGAATGCCCCTGGGTTCAATCTCCAGTCTCACACACACACACACACACACACACACACACACACACACACAATTTAAACAGAAATAAAAGGTTCAATTCATCACATTGAATGACAGAATTAATGTAAATTAAGTTTTATTTCCTTGTCTTTACAACCACTGTGCTATCATTGTTTGTTTTGAAAGTGCAGTTCAAACATAAGAATCTGTAGTGTTATAGGGTTAGAGATACAAACCGTCCAAACAAAACTGGAAGGTTCTACTTGGATACAAACATGTGCATGTAAGACTGACTATATCCAGGGCGGACTGTGTGTATGATAGCTCTTAGGAATAATTTGCATGCAAAATGCAATGTTTACTAAAAGATAAATAATAAAATGAGTTAAATTGAATGTTGTATATATATATATATATGTATATATATATACAACATATATATATATATTGCTATTACTTTTATGTGTGTATGTGTGTGTTTTGGGGGGGAGAGTACTTGAAAATTGAGCTCAGAGATTTTCTACCTCTGAGCTATACTCCAGAATTACTTTATTTTTCATTTTGAGTTAAGGTCTCACTAAGTTGTGGAGGGCCTCACTAAGTTGCTGAGGCTAGCTTTGAATCTGTGATCTTCCTGTCTCAGCCTCCCAAGTACTGGGATTACAGGTGTGCACCGCCATGCATATATATCTTTAAAACTCAACAGCATCTACAGTAACTTTTTTAGAACTTAGACCACAAGATTTGTGGGAGGGGAAGAAGTACTTTATCACTATCTTTGTTTATAATGGAAAATGCACGGTGATAACAAAAAAGCAGACCAATTTTCAGTGAACTAAAAAAATGTATTTTGAAAAAATTTAGATTTACAGGAGAGTTGCAAAAAATAGCAGAGGCAGTTCTCACGTAACTTTCACCCAGTTTATAAACCAGATACATTTATCAAAACACAGAGGTTAACATTGGTATAACATTATTAACCAAACTTCAGATTAGACTTGGATTTCACCAGTGTTTCCACTCACGTCTTTTTTTCTCTTCTAGGGTTCAATCTAGGATATCACATTTAGAGGTTTATTATTGTTTCAACATTCTTTACATATCTACAAGCCTTTATTATCTGTCCTGGGGGCTGGCCACTCCAACGCCCGCCCGCACCAATTTCACTGAAGTGGGGTGTGTCATGGTTAGGAAGCTCTGATGGTTGTGCAGTCTCAGCCTTTGGAGCCTGATGCAATACGTGCAACTTCCAGAGCACAGACACTGCTCCTTTGTCAAGCGGAAGACAGGGTAGGCAGACACGTTGACAGTGACTGTCAGGTGAGTGACATTTACAAGGCTCCTGTGCCTAGTGTACAGCAATCAGAACACAAGGCTTGCTCGGGGCAAAGGCCACACGTCCTGTGAGGCAGGAGCAAAATGTGAAAGGTGAGGTACACTGAAAAAAATCATAGTACAATTGCTCTGGATAGGTGCTCTAAACCAGCACTGACTTTTTCTTTTTTCTTTTCTCTCTCTCTCTCTCCTTTTTTTTTTTTTTTTTTTTTTTTTTTGTGGGTACTAGGGATTAAATCCAAAGGCATTCTACCTTCGAGCTACACCCCCAGCCTGAAACAGGCTCTGGCTAGGTTGATGACAGTCTCACTACTTGCTGAGGTTGTCCTTGAACCTACGATCCTCCTGCCTTAGCCTCCCAAGTACTGGGATTACAGGGGTGAGCCACCATGCCTAGCCTGCCCTTTTCTTTTTCCTTTTTGTTTGTGTGTGTGTGTGTGTGTGTGTGTGTGTGTGTGTGTGTGTGGTGCTGGGGATTGAACCCAGGCGCCTTCTACCTCTAAACTACAACCCCAGCCCTATTTTATTTTTTATTTGGAAACAGGCTCTCACTAAGTTACTGACAGCCTCACTAAGTTGTTTCTGAGACTGGCGGCGAACCTGCCACCCCTCTGTTTCAGCCTCTCAAGTACCAGGATTACAGGCGTGAGCCACCACACTTGGCTCTCCCTTTTTCTTGTCATCTAAATTTTTATTTTGTTCAGGTAAGAGTTAACCAGGCTCTTCAAAGGAGGCTGGACTTCTGTGCAGATGCATTCTTGGTGAGTTTAATCATGCTGTCCAGGATTGTTTAGGAATTGGCTTGGGATGCAATTCCATTCAATGAGGTCTAAGGAGAAGCCTGGAGTTTCTGGGAAAGTTTTTCTTCACTTCTCAAAGAGCCTCTCCCCTTCTTGTCTGAATCTTGGGTCTTATTGTTTAAGTTATCCTTTGTTGGAAAATTCCCAGTGCTGTTGCAGCCACTTTATAACCATGAGGGACAAGCCTGAGACAGAAAGCAAGCACCGTGCTCCCCGGTGGAAGGTTAGTGAGACTCTAGTCTTTGATGCGATACTTATGCCTGGGAGTGAACTAACTCCCAAATCCTTGTTACATGAGAAAATACATTTTTCTAAGCCGGGCGTGGTGGTGTATGCTTGTAATCCCAGTACTTGGTAGGCTGAGACTGGAGGATCTGGGTTCATGGCCAGCCTCAGCTACTTATAGTGAGGCCCTCTGCAACTTAGTGAGACCACGTTTTAAAATAAAGAGTAAAAAATAAGCCGGGCATGGTGGTGCACGCTTGTAATCCCAGCATTTGGGAGGCTGAGACTGGAGGATCCGGGTTCGCGGCCAGCCTCAGCTACCTAGTGAGGCACTCCGCAACTTAATGAGACCTGGTTTCAAAATAAAGAATAAAAATAGGGCTGGGGGTGTAGCTCGAAGGTAGACTGTCCCTGAGTTCAATCCCCAGTACTACAAAAAAAAAAAAAAGTAAAAAATAGGGCTAGGGGTGTAGCTCGGAGGTAGAATGCCCCTGGGTTCAATCCCCAGTACCGCAACTAAATAAATAAATAAATAAATAAATAAATAAATAAATAAATAAATAAATAAATAAATAAAATAAAAATAGGGTTGAGGGTGTAGCTCAGAGGTAGAATGCCCTTGAGTTCAATTCCCAGTACTGCAAAAAAAAAAAAAGAAAAAATTTCTTTTGGGGGAACTTGTTTCCCCTTTTGGGGACAACTAGTGGAAAAGATTCACTAACACAAAAGCATGTTATGTTCCATGTAGATAAGGCTAAAGATGGTGGTCAATATTTATAGAGCTCACAGAAGCAGTATCTCGCATTCCATCATACCTTCAGCCAACACTTACTTGATGATAACACTAGATGTGGGATTCTTATGCGTGGTACTGTAAGAATAGGACAATATTCTAAAGCAGGATTCCTGTCTTGAAATGTCACACCATCCCAGGAGGGCGAAAACTCAGAGGCACGTGTACTGGTTGTAGGAGAACCTGGTGCTACCTGAGAGGTACTCACCCGTGCACTGCGAGGATGCCTCCAGAGCAAAGCCTTGACGTGCACTAACGGAAGAGGTACACACTCTATTTATTTATATATTTTTGTGGTGCTGGGGATTGAAGCCAGGGGCATTCTACCTCTGAGTAACACTTTGGCCCTTTTTTATTTTTTATTTTGAGACAAGTTCTCACTAAGTTGCTGAGGCTGGCCACAAATCTGAGATCCTCCTGTCTCAGCCTCCCAAGTGCTGGGATGACAGGCATGTGCCACCACACCTGGTTTCTCAGTCCTATTTTCTTGAGGTTCCTTTGCTTTTTTTTTTTTTTTCTGACTTTCACATTCAAGATAAAACGTACTAGCCAAGATGTCTATCAACAGATGAATGGATTATAAAACTATGGGATATGTACACAATGGAATTTTACTCAGCCATAAAGAAGAACAAAATCATGTCATTTGCAGAGAAATGGATGGAGCTAGAAAACATTATGCTAAGTGAGATTAGTCAGTCACAAAAAGTAAAAAATCATATGCTCTCCCTAATACTTGGAAGCTAGGGAGAAAGTGGGACATAAGAGGGACTCTAGATGAAGAAGGAGAAACCCTAGATGAGCAAAGAAGGTGACTTAACTGAAGGTGATGGTGGGGGCGGAGAGGACACCCTAATGCACATGATGTATTCTCACAAACATATCAAAGTCAATCACTAAGCTGAACTTGAGAAGAAGAGAGGGCGAGGGAGTCGGGTGGGAATTGGGGAAGGGGTTAAATGAGAAATGTGTGCATACATGCCTTTACCAGCTTGTACCTAACAAAGATGTATAACTACAATGCACTAATAAAAAAATAAATTAAAAAAGAGAGAGAACACATACAGCCCTTGACTTTCTGAATCTAGCTTGTCTCACTTAGCATAATGTTTTCCAGTTTCATCCATTTTCCTGCACATGACGTTATTTCATTCTTCTTTATTTATACCCATCCACCACTGAGTATAAATTTCTTTTTCTTTCTTCTTTCCTTTCTTTCTTCCTCTCTTTCCCTTCCTTCCTCCCTCTTTCTTTCTTTCTTTCTTTTTTTTTTTTTTTGTCTTTCTTTCTCTACTTACTCCCATCCACTGGGTGTAAATACCACATTTTCCTTATCTATCTGTTAACAAACACCTAGGTTGGTTCCATAACTTGGCTATTGTGAATTGTGCTGTTATAAACATGGGTATGCACATATCACTCTAGTATTCTGACTTTAATTCTTTTGGAAAAATAACGAGGAGTTATCTGGGTCATATGGTCATTCAATTCCTAGTCTTTTGAGGAATCTCCATATTGATCTCCATAGTGGTTATACTAATTCACAATCCCAGCAACAGCGTGTAAGTGTTCCTTTTTGTCTTGAACGATGGCTACCTTTTAGCAAACAGACATAGAACAAGGGCATTGTGAGGGAACAAAGACACCGAAATTGGAAACCATGAATTCTATTTTGGAAAGAGTTTCTGGTCCAATTTACACAAGAGTTGACACAGCTGAACTGTCAGCAGCCATGGCTAGAATGGTGGAGAGGGGCGCCGGGAGTTCACCTGGCCTTGCTGTGCTTCAGGAAGCCTGACAGGCTATGGTACCGTCCTACACAGGAGCCGGGTGTGAGAGCCGGACTCGCTGGGCTGACTCTAGGCTCACCTCTACCCACTAATTATCTGCCTCTGGTCATTCATGTGTCTCAGAACAGCTACAAGAAGAGGTTGGTAATAACTGTCTTGCTTCTTCACAAGGCAACTGTAAAGTGCAATAGAAATGTGAGGGATTATTATTTCTCCCACCCCCGGACATAACTACATAGTCACTGATTCTTAGGTCCCAATCCCTGTCTCTGAGTTTTCCTCCCTGCTTCTGTTGGGGAACTCCCCTCCAGCCCTTCTCCTTGGTCTCATCAATGATCTCCCATATTCTGGTATCTTCAGTATCTCCTCCCCCTTCTCTCTCTCTCTCTCTCTCTCTCTCTCTCTCTCTCTCTCTCTCTCTCTCTCTCTCTCCTGAGTTTTTCTTTATCTCCAAATATGCTCCAATCATAAAAATTAAGTATAACTTAAAAAGCCTTCCTTAGGTTCTCTATATCTTGTAAGATGCCATCCATTTCTCCTTTTCTCATGAAACTTCTTTTTAAATTTAGACTACTTTCCTACCTCCTTTTCATCTTTTGCCCATGGTTAAGCCTGCTCCAAATGTCCAGTTAAAAGTGTTCTCTCAGAGGCCATTGTGAGCTGAATCTCCTAGGAGCCTCACCTCTGTCTGTTCTTGACGATTTCACCCACCCTTGTGAAATTCTTGTCTGTCACAGCTCCCCACCACCACCACCCCTCCTTTTCCTTCTTTCTCTTCTGGGTGTTTGGGTTCACTGGGATTCTGCTGATCTCAGACTTTTTCTTACTCTCTCAGGAACATTTATTTAACATTCCAGCTTCAATAGTCCAATTGAAGAAGAGGCACAAATACCTTTAATTCTGATTTTAGTTCTCTTCCCAAGTCTGATCCAACTGTTTCCAGCTAAACTGTCCAAGTGTGGGTTCAGCTATTCTGTGACTCCTCAACCCCCAGGTGTTCAGTATTGAGGCCTTCTTCTTTTCTTCTCTCAAAAACCTGCTCTTCATCTGTCGTTCCACACATATTTTAATAGTCCCATTATGATACGTCATCCCAGCCTAAAGTTTTGTCTCATTCAATTTCTTTAGCAACCCTCAGCAACTTAGCAAGGCCTTGTTTCAAAATAAAAATAAAATAAAGTTAGGGGTATATCTCAGAAGTAGAATGCCCCTGGGTTCAATCCCTAGTACAAAATAAAAATAAATAATGAAACAAACAAAACCAAAAAACAACCCAAATAACAAAAAATAAAACAACAGCAACAAAAACTTTCTGTTCCTTCCTGTTGTTTGCAGAAAAACCTCACAACCCTAGTCCAGCATGGTGGCTCACGCTTGTAATCCCAGTACTTGGGAAACTGAGACAGGAGGATTTTCAGTTCTCGGCCAGCCTCAGCTACTTAGTGAGGACTTTCGAAGCTTAATGAGACTCTGTTTCAAAAATAAAGGATTAAAAAAAAATAGAGCTGGGGATGTAGCTCGGAGGTAGAATGCCTCTGGGTTCAATCCCCAGTACCCCACCCTACCCCAAACACACAGTCACAATTCTTATCATGGAATTCAAAACAGGTTACAATGCAGCTCCACCTTAATGCTCCAAATTCACCCCAACCCCTCTTCTGCATTCTCTATCAGCAAAATCTCTGTCTGATAAAGGCCCAACCCAAATGTTCTCTTCCCTTTATTGCAGACAGAATTAAGTTACTTTTTCTTTGTACTCAGAGTGTACACCCTTCAAATTGTTATTAGAGTCCCCATCACACTAGCTTGTAAAGATGTCTTTGTCTCTTCTAAAATATTGCAAGCTCCAGCAATGTGTTTTATTTTTTGTTGTTGTTGCTTTTTATTTTTATATTTTTGGTACTGGGGATAGAACCTGGGGGCATTCTACCTCAGAGCTACAGCCCCAGCCCTATTTTTTTTATTCTTTATTTTGAAACAGGGTCTCACTAAGTTGCGGAGGGCCTCACTAAGCAGCTGAGGGTGACCTCGAACCTGGATCCTCCAGTCTCAGCCTCCCAATTGCTGGGATTACAAGCGTGCGCCACCATGCCCGGCCAGCAGTGTCTTTTAGTTACCTCTTCCTACATAACAAATTGCAAAATGTAGTGGCTTAATACACCAAATATATTGGGTGTGGGGTGCATGCCTGTGATCCCAGTACTTGGGAGGCCTAGACGGGAGGATCACAGGTTTGAGCTGAGACTCTCAGCAACCTAGCAAGATCCTGTTTCAAAAAATAAAAAAAAAAAAAAAAAAAAAGGGCTAGGGGTGTAGCTGGGAGGTGTAGAATGCCCTTTGGTTCCGGTACCAAACAAATAAACAAAAAACTCCAGCAAATAGTTATTATCTCACAGTTGCTGTGGGTCAGAAATGTGCAGGTGCCCGAGACCTGGCTGCTTCTGGCTTAGGGTCTCTTAGGAAGTTGTGTTCAAGAGATCAGCTGAGGCTGCCGCCATCTGAAGGATTCGGGGGCTGGAGGTTCTGCTCAAGTGGCTCATTCACATGCCTGAGAGTTAGTACCAGTTGTGCACAGGTTGTGTTGTAGCTCTTGTCCTGTGCACAAGACATTGTCTCACAATAGGGCAGCTGGCTGCCCTCAGAGAGAGTGATTCGAGAAAGAAAAGAGAAACCCCAATGCCTTTCATAACCTAGTCTTGGAAGTCACACACCATCACTTATGCCATTTTTGTGAGAAGGGAGCCACTGAATGCAGTCCACACTCAAGGAAAGGGGGAATGAATTCCCACGTCTTGAAGGGAGGAGCATCAAAGAATTTGGGGCCCTCTTTTAAAACCACCACACACAGGTAATTTCTTTCTGTCCCTAGTAACTAGCACAGCACCTACACATACTAGGTGCTCCAGGGACATTTCTAATGGAATGAATGTTAAAGGGGGAGATCTTAGGGCAGGGAGATTCATGAGAAATTTGTGTGGGCCACATATGGAATAGTCGAGGTGGAGGTTGGTGGGAGAGATTCTGATGCTAGAATTCATAAAACTTCAGCCAGGCCTGGTGGTGCATGCTTGTAATCCCAGTACTTGTGAGACTAAGACAGGACTGCAGGTTTGAGACCAGTCTCAGCAACTTAGTGAGACCCTGTTTGAAAAATAAAAAATAAAATAGGGCTGGAGGTGTAGCTCGGAGGTAGAATGCCCCTGAGTTCCATGCCCAGTTTCACAAAAATAAAAATTCATAGGACTCCATGACTGACTGAATGAGAGGGGTTGGGAAGGAATTGGGAATTCCCTGCAAATAAGGGATGCTGTCAGTGTTTTAGCATTAAGAATCCAGGCTCAGAGTCTGGGAAACACTTGACCTGTGATTTGGGTTGAAGATGGTTTTGGAAACTTGGATGTAGAAATGGCTACAGTGGCTGAATTAGGCACCTAGTACTTTTTCCTTTGGTTTCAAAGTGTTGAACTATCCAACCATGTAACTCAGAACTCTATCTCTAGTGTTTAATTGTATGTCAATGGGCAGGATTGGTGCTTAGCAGGATGAATACTGTCTAAGCCATTCTCTGTACTCCAGGTTTCTCATATATAAATGTGGAGTTTTTAATATCTATTTCCCAGGACTTGCACCCTAAACTTATGTCTGTGTGTGTGTGTGTGTGGGGGGGGGAGCCCTAGCTCCATTGCCTTTTTAAAATTTTGAGATAGGGTCTCACTAGATGGCCAGGCTGGCCTTGAACTGTGATCCTCCTGCCTTAGCCTCCATCCAGAGCTGGGTCCACCTTCACCACCAGCCTAAACTCTCAATGTCAAGTGACTGACAACATCCCATCTTATGCAGAAAATTCTCACCACAATATCTACAAATGGCAAGGAGAAATGCAGGGGTATCTTTAGGTTGAATCATTTGAGACACTGGTATTCTACAGTTCTGACCTGTAAAGAAACCAATTTTGTAGGGTTCAGGCCAACTGATGTGACTTCAGGTTACAATGTGAGTAACGCTTCACAGACAGAAAACCAAGGTGATCAAGAGTTCTTGATCTTTCTGTCCTCACAACGCTAAGGGTCAACTTTAGGAACAATCAGTCTTGAAGTTTTATGAGGTTTAGTTCAATATAGGCATTACTGTACTCCTTACCGCACTTTTTCATTTCCTTGAACGTCTGATGGAATTAAAGATCCAAGACTGTATGCTAAATACTGAGCAGTGCAAACTTAGGAAGTACAAAATTTCTAGGCACTCCATCTAGTCTCAATCACATTTCACACACTGTGCCATTTTTAAGAAATCATATTTACTTAGAAATGAAACAACTGTTGACCTAATTTTAAAAAGGAATAAAAATTAAATAGTCCTTTGCTCATTATGCATTTCTGTACATCTAGAGAGTGATTCGTTGACTCCTTCATTACTAGTAGGGTTACATCCAATATTTGCCAATGTCAATTAATTTATTAAAAAGACCTTTCGTCCTTCCTGGGTACTTTTAAGCCTTGCTATGAAACAGCAACTTCCAATTGAAAGTTCCTTTTTCCTTCTGCTGTGTTTATTCTTCCACTTCTTCAGATCAATTAATACTGAAGGCTGGCAGACTCTGGGCGAGACGTGTAACGCTAATGTATGGTAGCACGCGGATCTCAGAAGTTAGAGGGCGAAGCTGCCCCCATCTTCCCGCTCCCCCCACGGAGGCAAGCCCCCCGGGGCAGGGCCTTTTGTCTGCCGCACGTCCACAGCCCCCGAGCCGAGCCTAGCCCACGGCGGGCTCTCCAACACCGGCCAGCGGTCCATTCATTGATCGTCGGTGCAGGGCGCGGCGGCCAGCGAGGAGGCCGGCCCGCAGCTCCCAGCCCGCCGCCCCGGGAGCGCCCGGCGGCCCGGCCCACCCTCGGCCTTCCCTCCCGGCGGAGGAAGGAGCGGGGCGCGCGGAGTGGGAAGCCGGGGCCCACTTCCTGTCCGGGCCGGCCCCGCGCCCGCCTCCTCCGCGGCCTGCGCCTGGCGCGGGGAGGCCGCGAGCCCCGGCGCGGGCGCGAAGCGAAGGGCTCCGGGCCGCGTCCGCCGCCCCCGGCCGCCCCGGCCTCCCTCCCGCGCGGCCCCGGCGGCGAGGGGGTTAAGCTCGTGCGCGCGCAGGGGGCGGGGCGGGCGGGCGCGGCGGCGCGCGGGCGGGGAGGGGGCTGCGGCCGGGGGCGGTTCCGGGCGGCAGGGGGGGCGGGGGCGGGCGGAGGAAGGGGGCGGGGCCCCGAAGTTGTTCCGCGCTGGGCAGGCGGGCGGCGGGCCGGCGGGCGGACCGGGCCGGGGCAGGAGAAGTTTGCGCTGCGGCTGGAGAGCGAAGGTGCGGGCCCCGCCGGCCGCTGCGCGCCCGCTGCCATGGCTTTCCGCAGGAGGACGAAAAGTTACCCGCTGTTCAGCCAGGAGTTCGTCATCCACAACCATGCGGACATCGGCTTCTGCCTGGTGCTCTGCGTCCTCATCGGGCTTATGTTCGAGGTGAGAGACTGGAGAGGGGGTGCTGGAGGGGCGGGCAGTGCCCTCGCTCGTGCGCCGCGGGGGTCCCCCTGCAGGTCCCCCGCTCTTCCTCTGAGCTGGGACTTTTGGGTGTCTTGCACGTTGTCTGCACCCCCGGCTTTGTGCACTGTACCCCGCTGGCCTGTACCCGGGTCAGCCCAGATAGTATCCCCCAGCCCCCGCGCCGTGCCAGCAGTGCCATTCTCCGCCGCCCCCGTGGGCACCCACCGACTCCTGCAAGCTCTCTCTGCAGCCCTGAAACCCAAGCCTGGCCTGGAACCAACCGCAGCGCGGCTGCCACCCTGGCCCGAAGCGTGGGGTTTCCTTTCTGGCGTCCGGGAACCAAGCGGGAGACTCCCAGACCCTCAGTCGTTGCACAACCTCCCTTCTCCCAAGTGGGGGCCACCAGATCTTCTGAGCTCTCCCAGTGGGAAGGACGCCTTGCCATCTCCCTTCTGATTTTCTAGGTGTTTTGCATCCTCACCTCTGGAACATGCTCCAGGTGTTCACATGTGGCCCTGGCTGCATCCCAGCAGGGGACCTATGTTGTCCTTCTTAGTTTAATTTTATTTTTTCAACTATGACTTAAACGACCAGTTTCGAGATACCCTTTGTCACTCTGTGGACTGTCCCGTTAGATCCATGTGTGATGGACCCAGAGCTTCACCCCTTTCACAAGGGCAAGGAGAGGGACGGGGTACCTTCTCCCTTCAGGAGAAAGGTAGTTCTCTTGTCCTGCAGGGATTGGGGCACAGGATGGGATTCTCCCAACCGATAGCAGTGCACTGGTGTAGGCTTCAGAACAGGGCGCTTTAGTAGGCCAGCAAGGGGTCAGAATCCAAGCGGGCTGATGGGAAGGACTCCCTGCTCCTACAGAGTGAGAAAAATGTGATATTCAAAAGTGGGAAGAACTGGAGTGCGTAGTATATCTTGTCTCAGGAGTGAGATATGTAAGTGGCACTCCCGTGGTCTCCTCTGGTTCCTCTGAGTAGGCGCCTTGTCCTCCCTCCTGCTTATATTATCTGCATTCTGGGGGACGTGTTAGGAAGCTGTAACCATTTAAAAGTTTCCTTGGAGATGGAGGATTCCTAGCATGGCTGATGTCTCCTTGTGTGCCTCTGTCTCTGAGCCCACTGTCTCCTTTCTGTGGATGACACTTGGCTGCTGGAGCTGCCCTCAGGCTGGGGACATTCTTGTGTGACCGGGTCAGGGTTGGATGTGTGCATGTGATCTTGGCTGGGCTTCAGGGTCTGTAGGAAATCAGCCTGAGACAGGATTGGGGTTACACTCACTTTCGGTGGTGCTTCTTCTGTCCAGTCATTCCTCTGCCCATCATCACCACCCTCCTGTGATGTCTTGGTTAGGGCTGTGTCCCACTCCCTGCGGTCACCAGTCTGACAGGGAAGCTGACTGTAGCCTCAGTTTCCCCATTGTTGAAGAAGTTGTTAAAGCCTGCGTTCCTCACTTGGTGGCCCTAAGCTTTAACTAAGCTCATGTCAGCAACAAAACCTGCCATCATAAGAACCCATTTCTTGCTTCTGGAGCACTTTTATTATTTATCATAATAATAGCTTAATGAAATAACAGAGGGTTGGTTTTGCTCAGCTAATACCCTTGTGTCTATGTGCTGCCCTCATTCGAAGAGGCCTCCCAGCGCCATGTCCGCAGTCTTGGAGGGTATGGCCAGAAAGATACACGTGTCAGCTATAAACCTCAAAGCCACGTGCGCCGCAGCCAGCCAAGTTTCTTGCAGAGCCTGTGGCCCTCTTCTGTATTCCTAACATTTATTAAGGTTTCTGGCTCTACCTGCTTTATCTGGGGGCAAAAAGAGCTGCTTAGCATTTGAGCTTTGTACTTTTTTCCTTCCCTGTCTCTAGGCTTGTGGAAAGTCCTGTGTACTAAATCTGCCAATCTATGGAAGACTGAAAAGTGCCAGGAACTCCTCTTCCTGGTACCTGATGGGAAGAAGTGGGCTGAGGAGTGTAGAAAGGGCCCTGCTGAAACACCTGTAGGCCCCCTCTTCCCACTGACCCTGCTTCTCTTCCTATCGCACCTTAGACCTTACCGGGCAGGTGTCTCCTCTGTAGGATCATCAGTCCCTGTTGTTCTGGTGAAAGAAGGCTTTGCCTGCACCTCCACTATGGAGGACTGGGCACACAGTAGGTCCTCACTGTTGATTCCTACCAACTAACTGTGCAGACACACACACACACACACACACACACACACACACACACACGGGGTGGGGGGGGGAATGGGTTTGGAACTCTGCTCCCCCTTCCAAATGACAGCAGAAATATCTAAGGACCTTCAGAGAAACCAGTGTGGGCATCTTTACACTTGGAGTAAATTGTGGGGGAGGGGGGGTAGGAGATGGAAGGGAGAGGCACCTTAAAACCTAGGATTGCCTGGATATTATTTAGGGACTTTTGGGTTCTCCCCAGGGTATATGGTACATAGGCAGGGATGCATGTGGTGGCTACGGGGTGCAGCCTGGAACTTAACCGTTTTTCCTAGAAGCAAGGATAGAAGGAGGTGCAGGAGGAACTGGGAGAGAGGGAGAGAGGCCGTCAAGCTCCTGCGTGCGTTTCTGTCGGGTCAGGCTAGGATTCCTTCATTCAGAAACTGAGTGGGGAAACTCAATTAGAATTCTTCCCACAAAGAGCGGCTCTCCTGACCACTCCTCCCTCTGGGGTCCCCTGCCCAGCCTCAGTGAACTGAGGAGCCGGGCCCCATGCCGCCCAGCAGCCCACCCCAGGCACCCACCCGTGCGTCTCAGCCCTGCCTTGCCGGCCACCTCTGCAGCTTCCAGGGCCTTTCATTTCCCTCCCGGGAACCCCAGGACTTCAGCTCTGTGTCTTCAGGGAGATGTCTACTGACTCCAAATTCCTTCCCTTGGGATCACTTCCTTTTGGGAGCACACATGAAAGGCTGTCTGGCCCCAGCCCCCAACTACACACAAATACAACACACACACACACACACACACACACACACACACACACACACACACACACACACACCAGACTTTTAAAGGTTTAGTTTGGGGTTGTCTTATTTCCAAGGCAGGCAGGTTTTTCCCTGAGTTCAGGTTTTCTCCAGTCCTATGGACTGCTTGGAATAGAGCTGTTGAGTGCAGCCACAGCACTTGGCTAAAAAATGTCAGGAATGTGGAACTTTATTTTCCCCCTCCTTCCTTTCCAGCTTTCTTTCTTAACTCTGCGCATGGGGTAGTTTTCTGCTCAATTCTTTGGTCCTTCCGTCATTTCTTAGGTGGAGTCTGCCCTGATGGTCTGGTCCTCAGGTCCTTCAGGGTGCGGGTGCATATATGTGTCACATTTGAGAGTAGTCCCCCCCCTCCCTTTTCCTTCGCCTTCTAGTGTCCTGCTCTGTGCCACGTTTCCAACAGAAACAGGCAGGGGAAGAAGAAGACTCTTTCATTAGCGATTGGTGAAGGAGAAAAAGAAAGGGGGGTGCAGGAAGAAGCAACTTATATATTACCTTTAAAATGTCATTTTGAGACAGAAACTTCCCCCCCCCCCTCCCAGTCTCTGCAGCTGCAAAGAAATGTTTCTGAAATTCTGTCATTCTTAGATTTGATTTCTGTTTGGTCTGTGATGACTTAAGGGTTTAGGACCCAGAGGAATTTTTGGGTAGTGGCTGGGTCTTACTTTTTAATTGTTTGGAAGTAGGTGTGGCATATCTGTCTTTTCTCCAGGAACTAGCTTCTTCCCTGTTCCTGACACCACAATTGACTTCTCAGGATGAAATGTTTGTAGGAAAAAGAATGGGAACCCATTGTGTGCGTCACAGTGGTTAGCACACAGGGCCCAGGACGTGGAGTCTGGAGCAGTTCACATCCTCCCGCACATACCTGTTGGCCTTATAACCTGAAGCGTCTCTTAAGGTTAGCATTATAAAAGTGATTCTGTTTCTATTCTATTAATAGAAGTATATAACTGCTACAGACATACATCAGTAGACATAAGTCATCTTTCTTTCACTAACTCATAATGTGCTTTTCAAAAAGTTCCTTTGCCACCTTGTTTATTTCCTGATTTTATTTTATTGTTTATTTTTACTTTTTTTTTTGCCGTACTGGGGATTGAACCTAGGGGCGCTCTATCACTGTCCTTTTGTTTATTTTCTATTTTTTATTTTGAGACAGAGTCTGGCTAAGTTGCCCCGGGCCAGCCTTGAACTTGTGATCATCCTGCCTCAGCCTCCTGAGTCACTGGGATTACAGGTGTGTGCCACTGTGCCCAGTTAGTTCCTGTTTTTTTTTTCCCCCGGTACTAGGGATTAAACCCAGGGGCATTCTACCTTCTGAGCTACACCCCCAAACCTATTTTTTATTCTTTATTTTGAAGCAGGGTCTCACTAAGTTGCAGACGGCCTCACTAAGTAGCTGAGGCTGGCCTCGAACCTGCGATCCTCCTGTCTCAGCCTCCCAAGTACTGGGATTACAAGCGTGTGCCACCACGCCTGGCAGTTAGTTCCTGTTTTTTTGTGTCTACCTTTTTTTTTTTTTTTTTTTTTTTGCGGTACTGGGGGTTGAACTCAGGGGCATTCTACCTTCGAGCTATACCCCCAGCCCTATTTTTTTATTCTTTATTTTGAAACCGAGTCTCACTAAATTGCGGAGTGCCTCACTAGGTAGCTGAGGCTGGCCGCGAACCCGGATCCTCCGGTCTCAGCCTCCCGAATGCTGGGATT
>PVLC010006245.1:0-11157 GCA_004027655.1 Graphiurus murinus | reverse complement strand
TTTGTGTCTACCTTTTGAGCCTGTGATGCGGTCCATCAGTGGTGTTGGAGAACATTTAGAGGAAACCCAGAGGGGTCATTCATTATCTTGGGTGCCCTTGTTTGGCGATAGGATTTATACATGCATGGCTCAGTGATTTGAGCAGGAAAGCAAAAATTTGGAAGGAGATTTTCTCCTGGTCAAGCCTCTAGTGTCTTATGGGCGCAGAAGTCATTCCTGTTCCTTCCGTTGGCAAAAATTTGATGTCTGAAAGAGGGCATTGATGAGTGAGTTTTTGCCTCCAACTGCAGGATAGTGTCTAGTATATGCAACTAGCATCTCACCTGGCATGTGGGCACGTCACAGAAGGCCTCAGCAGCCACGCTGATGACTGCCGTTATCGGCCTCATTGCTGGGTCTGTGAGTCCACCTTTCACCCTCAGGGGGCTCGTTGGGCACCCTGGCTGGGTTTCATCTTAGAGATGACAGGCTTGGAGATGGAGACCTTTCCCCTGGATTCTCTAGGACTAGTCATCTAGTCTCCAAATGGACTAGACCGACTTTACCCCAGGGATCCCCGTGATGTGGCCGCTCCATTCAGAACATCTGTTTTCTCTCCAGCATCCATCTTACTAGAACACGGGCCATGGGTTCCGGATGGTCTTGGGGAGAAGTAAAAACCACCAGGAGGCTGCCCTGCCAGCTAACTAGGTGCCACTCTCCTCTTGCTGGCTGTGTCTGTCTGAGCCCTCAGTCACAAATTTCTTGGAGGCACTCTCCGGACCCGTCACAACAGAGCGCCTTAGTCCCGACTGTTTGTAGAATAACATGTGTTGCTATGGTGAACGCTTCACTCTGGCAGGCACGAACTCCTTTTTGATCTGTTTCTTCATGGGCAGGGGCCCCAGAAATCACTCTGTGGCAAAGCTGATGTACCTCTCATTCCCACCCTGATAAGTGACTGAAGCCAGAGGTTTGATAAGAGCGGATTAGAGTTCCCAAAGGACAGAAGTGCTTTCTAATCAGCGAGAGGGCTATTAGCAGGCTTTGGTGGGAAACTTTACTGATAGTATCGCTTAACCTTTCTATCCAGTGCCGTGTATCTGGTATCCATTGGTACCTAATGGTTAAAGAAGTAAAACTACTAACATGACTCCCAAACAGCCCTTCTTATTTCACGACCAGACCTTTATCACACTGTTACTTTGCCTCGGTTTACCTCCACTGTCTCAAATGTCCGACAGGGGAGGGAAACCAAACCTAACTTAGTCGAAACAGCTGGCTAACGTTACCAGTTTAATCACTTCGTGGATTAAAGAACTTTGCAAGGGGGTTCTTCTGGACGGTGTAAGTTCACACAGCTTTTCTTGCTTTGTAGCAGAAATGGGCCAAGATTGTGAGTGGGGCTCAGAGGCCTCTGGGCCCTCTGGTGAGATCGTGGGAGCCCTGGGTTAGGAAAAGGGCTGCCCTGTGGCTCCCCACCAGAGCCAAGTTGCCTCTTGATGTCCTCCCTCATTTGTCTGGAGGGGCTGGCAGCGTTTTCCATCTGTGAAATGCTTTACTGGCCTCACCCTGTAATCAGGATGGTTTATGGGGGTTGTCATACCCATCCCGATCCCGGCTTCTAGAGGAGAGACTTGGCTGGGGACCATCTACTCCACATTAGAGTCGGAGCCAAAATAAGAATTCAGCAACGTCTGGCTCGCATTTAGAGCTCAGCCCCGATGCTTCCACGAATGGAGCGTCGATGGAATGTAGACACAGGCCGCTTTATTTTTCTTTGTCTGAGTGGAATCTGTTTGTTACCTGGAAGTAATGTCTGTGGGTTGCTGTTCCACTTTCTGCCTAAAATAATCGTTGAAATTTGCATCTCCCTGATAGAGACCACAGAGAATGGCCCAGATGTGTGTATGTTACACGGGAACAGGGGTAAAGGGGCAGACGCAGAGCCGACCACTGAAGTTATTGCTTACTGTTACCCTACGTCAGCGTGAGAAAAGGTGCTTCTGATTGTTATCACCAAGTAAATACCCTGGCTACAGCTCAAGGGCGCATCTTTTCTTCTTATTTATAAGGTTAAGATCTTAGAGGGAAACCTAAGAATCCATACACTGTGTTTGCAAAAAAGGAAAATAAGACCCCCTCCAAGAGACACGGTCCAAAACTGGGACCGTATCTTCTGAGCCATCTCTGGTTACATCTTTTACACCTCTGCCCACTGGAATTCTAGACTCTATCTCTCGTTGCCAGTCTATGTGCAGAAGTCTTGAAATTGATCCGTCGTTCTTAAGGGCTCTATGTTCATTTATTTGGCAGCTGTTTATTGAGTGCTGAGTACTGCTGTGTTGAGCTCTGGGAATGCAGAGATGAATAAGGTGGGGTCCCTGTCTTCAAAGAGGTCACCTTGTGGCTTAAAGCTGATATGATATTTATGCATAGGAGTCATGTTTTTTTTTTTTTTTTTCTTTTTGCTGTTCTGGGAATTGAACCCAGGGCCTTGTGCATACTAGGCAACTGCTCTACCACTGAACTATACTCCTAGCCTCAGTAGTCAGGTCTTAAACTTGATGTGAGTGGTAGGTGCAACCTCAGACTCTTGGGCCTCAACCTCAAGCTGTTGCTCTTGGTGGAAGGGAACCGTGGTTTATGAAATTAAGACCCAACACCCTAGGTGTGGGTTGTCAGTATTCAGAGGAGAAAAGTGGTGGTCATTCCTAGGTATCTTGTCAGGCACAGCTGATATGCTTATGTGTATGCTACCACTTAGAGGCAGTCTGTTGCAGTTGCTGTCACAAACACTCCGTGGATTTGGAGGCGTGTATGCATCCAACACGTATTTTTCACAGTTTTGCACTCCAGCTAAGTTACCAGGAACAAGGCACTAGCAGATTCATTGTCCTTGAGGGCCCACTTCCTGGTTCATAGATGGTCTTCTCTTTATACACAGCAGAAAGAAAGGAGGGTGGGAGAGATTCAGCTCCAGGCCCTTTTGTAAGGGCACTAATCCCGTTCACCAGGGCTCTACCCTTTGACCCAGGCAGCTCCCAAAGGTGATCGGGTTGTAATGTCATTGCATTGGTGGTTCGACTCCCAGCCTAGGAATTTTGGGGGGACACAAACATTCCATCCATAATAGTGTGTGTGTGTGTGTGTGTGTGTGTGTGTGTGTTTGCACACGTAAGTCCTATTTCTAGTATGGGGAGACCTTCAAATGCCTCTGGCAATTGAATCCAGAGGCATTCTACCCCCAGCCCTATTTTTTATTCTTTGTTTTGAAACAGGGTCTCACTAAGTTGCGGTGGGCTTCACAAAGTAGCTGAGGCTGGCCACAAACCTGCGGTCCTCTTGTCTCAGGTTTGCACAAATGCTGAGATTACAAGTGTGCACCACCACGCCTGGCTGTCCATATGTCTTTTAAAGAGTTTGAATGTTGGGACTGGGGATGTAGCTCAGTGGAGTGTTTACCTAGCATGCATGAAGCCCTGTGTTCAATACCCAGCCCTACCAAACAAACAAGCCAAAGACTTGGGATGTCAAAGCCTATCAATAATGTGTAAAGTTCCTTTTGGGTTGTTGGAAGTGAAGATTAGATCTGGGAGAGGAAGGACATATATCTTCTGAGACTCTCTGCTTGGAAAAGGGAGAGGACTTCTTAATAAAGCTCCTGAATTTTTCAAGGACAAGAGTGGTATTAATTTAATCAGTTTGTTCCTTCATCTTTATTATAAAGGCTAGGCACTCTCTCACAGGGAGTATTTCCTTTTTTCTTTCCATAGGAATTCGAAAAAGGGTTTATTGAGTGACCCACCGCCATCATGAAAACTTCTGTGCTATTGGGGAGGGAGAAAGATGTGTCTTAGGACAGTGGGTTAAGAATGGAATTTGTATAGTTCTGCCTTTTCTTCCTCTGTTGACCCTCACTCCATGCTTCCAGGATGCCCAAGAGCACACAAGTTGGTCAGCACACGTTGGCAGTCTGGTCCGTGTGACTGGGGCAGTGCCAGAATCTTCCAGAAGGTTGTGTGGAGAGTCAGTGAGAGAGAGAGTCGCGAGGCCATGGGAGTGTGGCTTGGGTTTAGAGGGGCCGGGACGTATGCGCAGCTCTTTCAGTCTGGGGGCTCCTGACTTGGAGGAGCAATCCTTGGATAAACAGGCCTCCCCTCCAGCAATTCCTGGAGTCCTACAGGAAATCGCAGGGCCTGCTTCACAATGCCTGGTTTCCGGCTGAGAATTCCTCAGAACTTGGAGCAGCATTGAATTTTTCAGACCCTATGCTTTTGGAGTTTATGGCCTGTTTTTAGTTTGTAGTCTGACTTTGTACTGGATCAACTTTTGACCTCCATGGGCAAGGAATAACTTGTTTGTATGGGTTTTGTGACTGTTGTTTGGAAGAGGGCTGTTGAGGTGGAAAGGAATGGGTGATGGTTAATTTTTTTTTTTTTTTTTCAATAGCAGTTTCGACTCTGGTTTGGGCATGAAGTTGAGCACATGTTCCTTTTTCAGAATTCTCGAGGCATGAGTTGTGGTTGGTGTTCTGTGTGTGTGTGTGTGTGTGTGTGTGTGTGTGTGTGTGTATGTGCACAGGGAGTATGTGGTAGAAGGGATGAGGAAGGGGGCCTGGATTCTTCCAGTAAATAGCTGTGTCGCCCACGCAAGGCTTTTTACCTTCTGGGTCGCCCTTGCTCCATGGGTGTGCCACCTGTTCTGTGGCCCAGTCGTGCCCTCTGAACATTGGCATGGACAACAGAGACAGAAAATGTGCACAGAACTCAGGTTGCCAGTCAGTAATTGGAGGAGAGGGAAGGGGGCACCTTCCTGTAACTGTGCAGATGTAGTAACTAGAATAAAGTTGTGCATCTGTCTGTTGGAAGGCTCAACTTCTCATCTTGACTTCACTTCTTGAGTTGAAATCAGGTTCTAGCCTAAATTTGGATTTGGCGTGTAATTACAGCTTTGTGGAACCCAGGATAGGGAAGGAGAAAATCTGTATATTAGAAAGGAATCTTGTCTGGAATGGGGAGGGTGGGCTTGGCTTTGTGGCTCTCATGTCAGAGGTCCCAGTGTCCTTTCCAAGGCTGTTCAGGGGAACCAGGACCAGTCAAAGGTGGTCCCTGACTGGGCAGATTGGCCTGGGCCCTCTGCTCAGCCAAGTCAGGTTTTACTACACCAGTTTTCTGAATGTGTCTGGGACCCCGAGGGAGTATTTTCATACCTGTGGGTGTGCTCATCACATACACACATAAATATTTCTGTGGCCTGTTTTTTGAGATCAGTAAGGTGAACGTAGTGTCAGAACCTAACCTGTGATCTGGCATACTCCAACGCTCCACCCTCGACAGTGCTCCGAATCAGGCTCCCACACCTATTGGGAGGGTTACTTCCACAAGTTCTCACTTCATCTTGAAGGCCGCTTCGCCTGCTGCCCCCAGAACAGCGTGCTGTCTTCCTCAAAATGATTTAAATCAATGAATGAATGAAAAACGATACGGGGGTGGAGAAGATGTTGTGCAGGGATGCATCGGTCCTTAATTATGTTCTTCTGACACTTGATTTTTAATGGAAGTTAGTTATGATATCTAATGTTTGAAATACCACAATTTATTTTTTTTAATTTGTTGACTTTTTTATTTTTTGTGGTACTGGGGATTGAGCCCAGTGGCATTCTACCTTCGAGCTCCACCCCCAGCCAATTTTGTTTCTTATCTGGAAACAGGGTCTCACTAGGTTGATGAGAGTCTCACTACTTGCTGAGGCTGTCCTCGAACCTGTGACCCTCCTATCTCAGCCTCCCAAGTACTGGGATTACAAGCGAGTGCCACCACACTCAGCTCTTGAAAAACCACAATTTTTGACTCACCAAAAGTAGTTCTATCCAATACAGTAGCAGCTAGCTACATTTGGCTATTTACATATGAATCCATTACAGTAAGCTTAAATTTAAAAGTTCAGTTTCACTGGGTGTTGGTGGCACATGCCTATAATCCCAGTACTTGTGAAGCTGAGACAGGAGGATCCCAGGTTTGAGGACAGCCTTAGCAGGTAGTGAGACTCTTATCAACCTAGCGAGACCCTGTTTCCAAATAAGAAATAAAATCAAGCTGGGGGTGTAGCTCAAAGGTAGAATGCCTCTGGGCTTAATCCCCAGTAACTAATACACACACACACACACACACACACACACACACACACACGTTTCTCATTCATGCTGGCCACATTCCAAGTGCTTGGTAGTGTGGATATAGGACATTTTGATTATCTCAACAACATCTATTGGACAGTGCTTGTCTGTGCTTTATAAGTTTGTTTTTTTGTTGTTGTTTTTATAGTGACACATAGGTATCCTTGTGATACAGCTCTGTTATGAAAATTTATAGGCCATGGATCAAAGTGGTTAAGGTCATTGAATGGCCCTAGAGCCAGACTGCTTGAGTTTAAATTCTATTCCACATCCTAGTAGTACTATCTAGGCACGTTACCTTATCTGGGTCTCAGTTTCTTCATCAACAAAGTGGGGATAATAATATGATATATCAGAGTTGCTGGGACTACTAGAAATGTTAATACAAATCCAGCACTTGACAGAGGGCTTCCTGCAACATAAGAGGCCGATGTATGTTACTTATTGTTATTATTACACGCACAGCATATGCTCCTCTTTGTGGCTGCCTCATCCATTTGGAACATAGCTGAGCAACAGGATGCAGAGCAGAGTAGACTGAATGTCACCCTAAGCCTGCGCCCTGGTAGTCTGTACTCCATGCCCAGGACAGCACTTCAGGCCCTGTTCAAAACCCACCTGCACTTCTTTTATATACTACTTTATGGAGTATGGCTATGCATTTTCCAAGCTTATAGGAGAAGAAAGAATAAGAAAATGGAAGCAGTGGTAAGAGTAGACTAGACAGACTGCTTGTAGCTGGCAGCCAGAAAGGTTATCCATTATTAAATACTGAGAAGCCATAAGAAAAAAGGGGGGGGCATGAATACTTGGTTTAATTTAGTATATGAGCAAACAGCTATAATAGATTTAAAGGTTATTATGATAGAATAGTACAGTATACTACCTGATCATAATTATTATTCTGTAGTTTCATGAAAAAGTAGTGTATACAATACAGGTTGAACATTTTAGTCCCTAAATCCAGAATCCGAAGTGCTTCAAAATCTGAAACGTTGTGAGCACTGACATGATACCGTGAGTGGAAAATTTCACAACATGAAACTTTGTTTCATGTACAAAATTATTAGAAATGTTTATTTATAGTTTTGGGAAATGTATACAAATTGTATACGAAACATAAATGAATTTCATTTCAAACCTAAGTCTCAGCCCCACCATATCTCATTAGAGGTATGCAAATTTCCAAAATCTGAAAAAATCCAAAGCCAGCACACTAATCAATCTGTATACTCATAAAGCTTTTAAGAAGGCTCTATATCCACAGTAACTAATGTTAAGATTTCAAATGTAGATCTGCGGTAATATGGAAAAATCGGCTAGCCAGAATGATTCATCCCCAGAAATTTCTGGGGGACATCAGTTTTATAGCCCTGAAACAAAAGGCAGAATTGACCTATGATACGGTGTATTTATCACCCCAGAAATGTGAAGGAGGCACTTTTGGCATTCTTATCACCCAACATGGGAAATATTCTCATTCAACACTATTCAACCACCTGCCCTTTAGCTGTATTTTTAAAAAATCTTTCAGCAAATTTATCTACCCTGTGCAAAATATGAGAAATGGAAGCTGGCTAATAATATGTATTGACACAGCTTGCCTTCCTGTGGTCACTTTTGGAGCTTGAGAAAGGAGAACAGGAGCCCTTACAGCCACTCTTCCACGAGTTTCTTGGGTCCAAACAACTCCAGGCATGAGGACTGTGGCCTCGCCAGGTTGTCGTTGACGACCTACCACACACACCTTCAGCTTTTAGCTCTAGGAGTGAGCGTAATGTGACCTAATATTGCTGACCTCCCAGCCCCACCTTTCGGCATTGTGATACCCCCGGGAGATCAGCTTGGACTGAGCTGGTTCTTGCCCCTTCATTTTTGCAAACATTGATTAAACAGTGCTTTTGTAAAAACCATCTTTATTCTGGGAGTTCCGAACACAGAAGAAAAGGACCATCGCCCAGTTGCAGGGAACGGGTACAGTCCCTTGAGGATGAGCAGTCCGGTTGAGAGGCCATATTGGTTGTCACTGTCTGGCACCCAGTGGTGTTCAGTTACTGGTAGTCTTCTAGAGGAGATGCTTGGTAAACATAGAGGAGGGGCTTCTAGCTCAGAATTGGAGCAGGTCGATGCTAAGTAAGGCCAGGAAAAGAAGAGATGTGGGAAGACCAAGAGAGGGAACAGCATGTCTCCACGAAGCGGTGATGAAGAGGGTAGGGCTGGTGAGGAGTGTGGGGCGCTCAGCGGGCTGGTGACATACGATGCCTGGAGCTCTGGAGGTGGGATGAAGGGGAGAGAAAGGGGTGATGGGGAGGTGGGCCAGATTATGGGGGGCCTCATAGGTCATGCCCTGAGGGTAATGGGGAGGCCTTGAAGCGCTTTAGGGAGGACACCGAGGTGATGCACTCTCTCTAGAGCCTACTTGGAGAGGTTTTGAGGGTGAGATTGAACACAAGGAGTCTGGCCAGGTGGCTGTGGCAGTGGTCCACAGCCTTCCACCTGGGGACCTGTTTCTACCTCCAGCCAGGAGGTAAGTCCCAAGAAGCTGGGACCCACACACTTGAGTGTTTTCTGGCGTTGGCTCTCAGCTCTTTTCTGTGCATTTTATGTGAAACAGGCAAGCAGCAAGACACTTGAGCGGGGCAGGCCCCCCAGTTGAAGCTGGGAGGGAGAGAAAGCGTTTCTGTAGAGGCTGCAGTGAGGCCGGTCTTGACCCTGAACATGAACGTCATCATCCTGTTCACCGTCTTGTGTTGTCTTTGCATGACTTTATCACCGAAGTGGCCTTCAGATGTAGTAAAAAGGTATTTGTCTGCATGTCACGTGGTTTCCGACTTTTTGTAAGGGAGGGCTTTAGTGAGCTAGAACCTTTTTTCCCTCTACCCTTCACCTGTTTTTAGCTATCTAGACCACGTAGAGTTGAATGCAAGTCCAGCGGCTTTACCTAAGGAAGCTGGCTGGTTCCAGTGCTCGGCAGAGGTAGGGGAATGGGAATTTCCTTTGTGAGAGTGTTTCCAGGGATTGTGGGGGTGACGTGGGACAGAGGAATATAGGCATGGCTTGTGTGTTACATTAATTCAAAGAAGTTACCAGGTGCTCTCTGAGTGCCAGGGCCTGTCTACATTTTGTACCTGAGAATACCTAATGGGGGTGCCAGTAAATAATTTTGAAGTGTGTTTGGCAGTGTGATCTGTCCATCCCTAAACTTTTGCCAGGCCTCTACAAACAAATGCAGTGAGGCTTTCTCCATGCCTGATTTCTAGCACCTCGTTGAGTATCTAGCGGTCTCATCGAGGCTGGTTGGTGATAGCGACGATTTGATTAGCTCCCCACCTCCTGCAGGACTGTAGTTGGTGTAGTCTCCAGGAATGTGAACACTGGTCCAGAAACCCATGGCTCCTTCCTCATGGTCACACACAGCGTTCACGGGGTCTGTTGGTTTTACCTCCCGAGTTGCTCCAAGTCTCCTGTTGCCCTTAGTGTTCTTGGCTTAGCTCAGACACTTGACACCGGTCCCCTGAATGCCTGTGAGGGTCCCCAGTGTGGCCCCAGGCTCTCATCTGCTCTGGTCTTTCCTGCACAGAGCTACCACAGATTGTCCTCAAAAACAGAGCTGAGCGTGGGTCTCTCCTATATAAATTGCCCTCAGGATGCTCTCCTAAAAAAGGCTTTCAGGCTTCCTGAAACCTGACCAGCTTTGTCTGAACTCTGCTGCACACACAAACCAGCCTGTGCCCTGTGCTTCCCGAACACCCTCTCTGTGCCCCTGTCGCCCTCATACTGGGGATTGAGCTCAGGGGAATTCTCCCTCTGAGCTAGACCCCAGCTCTATTTTTTTTTTTTTTTGCGGTACTAGGGGTTGAACTCAGGGGCATTCTACCTCCGAGCTATACCCCCAGCCCTATTTTTTTTTTTTTATTCTTTATTTTGAAACCGAGTCTCACTAAGTTGCGGAATGCCTCACGAGGTAGCTGAGGCTGGCCGCGAACCCGGATCCTCTGGTCTCAGCCTCCTGAATGCTGGGATTACAAGCGTGCGCCACCACGCCCGGCTGACCCCAGCTCTATTTTATTTTTTCAGTTTTGCAGCAGGTTCTGACTAAATTGCTGATGACTTTGCTAAATTGCTGAGGTTGGCCTCAAACCTGCGATCCTCCTGTCTCAACCTTGCAAGGACTGGGATTACAGGTGTGCGCCGCCATGCCCGGCTGCTTCTCACTTTAGTTGCTGCTCCTCTGCTTTAGTCCATGTACCCTCCCCCCCACACTCTGAATCTACTCCTTGTCTCCCCTTTCATTTTTACCAACTCCCTCTTCTCCTTCAGGGCCCCCCTCAGCTATCACAAAAGCACCCCTGCTCAGTACAGCTTTCCTGGCCCTTATCCCCTAGTAAATTCCTCCTTTCTGCCTGCCTCTTGTCTCTCCTTGTTTATCCATTCAGCCAGAGGTGGCCTGAGCATTTGCTGTCTGCCAAGCGCTGTTCTTGGGGCTCAGGACAAAAGATGAAAAGGCAAAGATTCTGCTGTCTCGGAGCTGGAGACCTTAGGGAGGTGACAATGCCATTGCTGTGCTTGTGTGTACAAGGTACAGTGTGTGCGTCAAGGTGTTAGAGACAATCTACTTCAAAAAGGAGAAGTTTGGCTGGGCCTTGAGGCCACTCATTCAGGCCGGGAGAAGGGTATTCTAGGCAGAGAGAGGGGATTGGCTTCAGTGAGTGTCTCTGTATTGCTGATGTGTGTGTGTGTGTGTGTGTGTGTGTGTGTGTGTGTATACATGTGTTTGTGTGGTGTGGTGGTGGTGGTGGTGTGTGTGTGTGGTGTGGTTAGGTGTGGTGTGTGTATGTGTGTGTGCGTGTGTAGTGTGTGTGGTATGTGGTGTGTGTGTGTGTGGTGTGTGTGTGTGTGGTGTGTGGTATGGTGGTATGTGTGTGTGTGGTGTTAGGTGTGGTGTGTGTGTGGTGTGGTGTGAGGTGTGGTGTGTGTGTGTGTGTGTGTGTGTGTGTGTG